>WWNC01000087.1:3230000-3339708 GCA_011125475.1 Melanerpes aurifrons | reverse complement strand
ATATATACAGAAATAGACAACAAAGTAACACAGAAATGAGAGTTCCCTCCTCTGCTGAGGGGGGTTCCCCACCCCTGCTCCCCCTTCTCTCCCCCTTTCCCCACAGAGGGTTAGAAAGAGAGGAAAAGAGAGACTGTTAATTTAAGCAGAATTTGTTAGTAGAGGCCTCACGCTTTTGTCAGCTTCAAGGTCAAGTCTGGCCGAAAGCCCAGAAAGCTGCGAGCTGCAAAGGGGAAGAAAGAAAGACTGACCAGAAAGCTGCTGTACTCCCAGTTCAAAAGGTGCTTTCTCCCAGTCTACCAATGAAATTAATTTAGATCTGTCTTTCGTTTATAAACATTCAGCCACAATATCCCCTTTCTTAAAGGGACAGCCTCAAACGGTCACAACGTCTGAGCTGAAGAGGCCATGGGGGTGGCTTGGAAAGGGCCTGAAGACCTCTCTTGAAACAATAGACCCAGCCAGAACACCACAGAGTAGCACAAGGAGACTTCCAGAATGTAACTCAAACCATTCTCATGGCCAAATTCAGGCTTGGACACACCAAGGCGCTTCTGCCCACACCTCAGCCATCCTCTCTCCCTGGCACCACAATCCTGAAGCACAGTTGGAAACGTCCCTCAGTAGAACTGACTGCAGCCTTTAACCAACACTCCCAATCCAACTCCAAACCAGTGCCCTAAGCACCACAGATAGAAGAGTTTTGGTGACCCTCATAGCATTGTCCTTAGCCATCAATCCCCCATGGCCAGAGCCCTCTCTAGAACATTCCTAACCTCAAAAACATCTGTCTGCCTGTGGATCTTGGTGTCATCTGCAAGCTTCTTGAGTCTGCCCTCCATCCCCTTGCCCACATCAGGCTTAGAAGATACTAAAGAGAACAGGCCCCAGCGGAGCCCTGCAGAACAGCACGGCTGAGCAGGCCCCAACTGGATTGGCCTCCATCCACCACCACTCTATGGGCACAGCCATGCTGCCAGTTTGGTCCCCAGGGCAGAGTCTGCAGCTCCCAGCTGTGAGCAGCCACTTTCTCAGGAAGAGCCTGTGGGCACACTGGCCAAGAGCTTGCTAAAGCCCTGCTGAAAACCACCCAAAGCTTCTCCCTCACCCACCACGTGAGGTACTTGTTATGGAAGGAGATCTGCTCAGGCAGGCAGCACCTGCCTTTCAAAGCCCTTGCTGACTGGGCCTGATGGCCCAGTTCTCCACCATGTGCTGTGGGATGGCACTCAAGATCATCTGCTCCATCACCTTCCGTGCCAACCTCGCACGGGACAATGCCTGAGCTCCGGAGGCCTGGAGGTGGCTGGGCAGGGCCACATGACCTCTCTCAGGAAGAGGTAGCTGCCAATATCCCAAGACACAGTCTGGCTGCTGGACTCTTCCAGAATGTGCCACAAGCCCACCACTTGCTCCAAGCCTTCAACACCACATCACTCTGCTGCTCATACTTCCAATGAACTTAGGCTGCTCCAGGGACACTTGGCTGAATCTCTTCCCACCAGCCAGGCTGAACAAGACCAACTCTCTCAGCCACCTCCTGATCATCATTCCACACTCCTCAGCATTTCAAGGCATTAAAATAGAATAGAATTAACCACCTTGGAAAAGACCTTTGAGATCATTCTCTGCATCCACTCCAGCATGCTCACGTCCTTCCATGGCTGTGGCCCCACAGCTGAACACTTCACAGCAGCTCAGCTCTCATGAGACTTGAGCAAAGATGGAGATTCACCCTGCCCACTGACACAGCCCCTGCCCGATCAGGTCGTCTCGGGGCATGCAGTGGACACAGCACCAAAGGCTTTACCAACACTTCAAGGTGATCACCTCCCATGGCTTCCTCCTCTTCCACAAAGCTCCTCACTTCAACACCAAAGACATGCAGGGTGTTCAAACACCACTTACTCTTCCTAAGGCCACACCAATCACTCCCTCTCACCTTCCTGTCCCTTTCAGCTTGGCAGTGCTCGCCTGGACAAATCCTTCCACCCCCTGTCCTTCCAGCAAGGTCAGGCTCACCAGGCTCTATTCTCCCACATCCTGCACCTTGCTATTTTTCCACTTACTAAGAGCAGGAGCTCTGTGCCATTCTTCAGGAATTCCTGCAGGCACCAGGACCTTCAGGAGCTAAAGGAGAGTGGCTCCCAAGGTCATTACCCAGCTCAAACAGCACTGGTGGCCATCTACACTGCTGCAAAGCCAGCAGAGCGACCTAGGCCGCCAGGAAATGAGACCCCAGCCACAAGGCACCCACAAACCACAACACCCCAGTGCCACGCCGTGACCTCACTGCTGACACCCCACCTCTGCTGGGCTGGGCTCACCTCTGCTGACAGCCCTGCCAGCATAAAGCCGGCCCAGCACCTCTCTCCCTCACAGACGCCTCCTGACGCCTTCTCCTGCGCTCTGCTCCCTCCACCAGGTCAGCCTCCAGACCCTCACCCTCCTTCTCCTGCCCCAGTGGCCTTCTCTCTCACACCCCCGAGCCCCTGCGCTCCCTCCACACCCTCTCTCTCTTCCAGGGCCCCTCCACCCCACACCCATGGCCTGCTACGACCGCTGCCGCCCCTGCGGACCCACCCCGCTGGCCAACAGCTGCAACGAGCCCTGTGTCAGGCAGTGCCAGGACTCCCGCGTCTTCATCCAGCCTTCCCCCGTGCTGGTCACCCTGCCAGGACCCATCCTCACCTCCTTCCCCCAGAGCACCGCCGTCGGATCCTCCTCAGGGGCTGCCCTGGGCACTGAGCTCAACGCCCAGGGAATGCCCATCTCCTCCGGCGCCTTCGGCAACGGCTACGGCTTGGCTGGCCTGGGCTACGGCTGCGGTGCAGCAAGAGGCTGCTTCCCCTGCTGAGGGCCCTGCACACCCACCCTGACACCACACACAGCCTGCAACAGCTCCTGCAACACAAGCCCCTGGCCTCATGCTCGCCCTGCTTGCCCCTCACACTGCCTCCCTTCCTGTGCCTTGCTGCTCCTGCCTCTGCCCTCTGCTTCGCCCTCAATAAACTTCTCCTGCAGACCAGACCCACATGCCTCCTCTGCCTTTCTTCTCCCAGGCCTCTGCCAGCCTCACAGGGTAAACGTCTGTCGAGGGTTGGGGGAAGGCGCAAAGCCTTCTCCCCCCCCCTGTAAGTAGAGGGAAGAAAATCGAAAGGAAAAAAACCCACAGCCGTATTGGCAAAGGGATTGTGTGCTATATTTACAAAGCAGTTTAGGAAATGCAGGTTTATGCACAGAATTTAGAGTATTTACAATATATACAGAAATAGACAACAAAGTAACACAGAAATGAGAGTTCCCTCCTCTGATGAGGGGGGTTCCCCACCCCTGCTCCCCCTTCTCTCCCCCTTTCCCCACAGAGGGTTAGAAAGAGAGAAAAAGAGAGACTGTTAATTTAAGCAGAATTTGTTAGTAGAGGCCTCACGCTTTTGTCAGCTTCAAGGTCAAGTCTGGCCGAAAGCCCAGAAAGCTGCGAGCTGCAAGGGGAAGAATGAAAGACTGACCAGAAAGCTGTGTACTGTACTCCCAGTTCAAAAGGTGCTTTCTCCCAGTCTACCAATGAAATTAGTTTAGATCTGTCTTTCGTTTATAAACATTCAGCCACAATATCCCCTTTCTTAAAGGGACAGCCTCAAATGGTCACAACGTCTGAGCTGAAGAGGCCATGGGGGTGGCTTGGAAAAGGGCCTGAAGACCTCTCTTCAAAACAATAGACCCAGCCAGAACACCACAGAGTAGCACAAGGAGACTTCCAGAATGTAACTCAAACCATTCTCATGGCCAAATTCAGGCTTGGACACACCAAGGTGCTTCTGCCCACACCTCAGCCATCCTCTCTCCCTGGCACCACAATCCTGAAGCACAGTTGGAAACGTCCCTCAGTAGAACTGACTGCAGCCTTTAACCAACACTCCCAATCCAACTCCAAACCAGTGCCCTAAGCACCACAGATAGAACAGAGTTTTGGTGACCCTCATACCATTGTCCTTAGCCATCAATCCCCCATGGCCAGAGCCCTCTCTAGAACATTCCTAACCTCAAAAACATCCCTCTGCCTGTGGAACTTGGTGTCATCTGCAAGCTTCTTGAGTGTGCCCTCCATCCCCTTGCCCACATCAGGCTTAGAAGATACTAAAGAGAACAGGCCCCAGCGGAGCCCTGCAGAACAGCACGGCTGAGCAGCCCCCAACTGGATTGGCCTCCATCCACCACCACTCTATGGGCACAGCCATGCTGCCAGTTTGGTCCCCAGGGCAGAGTCTGCAGCTCCCAGCTGTGAGCAGCCACTTTCTCCAGGAAGAGCCTGTGGGGCACACTGGCCAAGAGCTTGCTAAAGCCCTGCTGAAAACCACCCAAAGCTTCTCCCTCACCCACCGCGTGGGGCACTTGTTATGGAAGAGCTGCTCAGGCAGGCAGCACCTGCCTTTCAAAGCCCTTGCTGACTGGGCCTGATGGCCCAGTTCTCCACCATGTGCTGTGGGATGGCACTCAAGATCATCTGCTCCATCACCTTGCCTGGCACCAAACTCACACCAACAACCCTGTAACATCCAACAGTCTTGTTCTGGCTCTTTGGTGCTGTGGGCAACACCTTGACAAATATCCATTCAGCTGGGCCAACCAGGACTGCTGGGAAACAATGCAAAGTGTCTTGGGGAACTCCTCCACCAGCTCCCTCAGTAACCTTGCCTGCCTCCATCCAGCCCCACAGACCTGGCTGTGTCACACAGGTGCTCCTTACTGACCATTTCCCCTTGGAGAAGACAAAGGCACTTCTGCTGTGCAGAAGCACATTGTCTCCCTTCAGAAGCTCACAAAGCCCTTGGAGTCCTCCTGGGTTCCCTGCTTTGGCAACCACACGTCAAGAACTCTTCCCTTGAGGAGCTCCAGCCCAAGCTCTCTGTGTAGCCAGCCTGCAACACCCCAATGCCTTCTCTTTCTCCAGGAAGTGGTCAAGAAGCCTGTGCACATGGCACTTTGGGACGTGCTTTAATGCCCATAGTGGGGCTGGGTCAATGGTTGCACTTGATGCTCTTAGAGGTCCTTTCCAATCCAAATAATTCTCTGATTCTGGGACTCGATGACCTGCTGCTGAGCCACCCAGAGGTCCTGCTTGAAGAATGTCTGCTCATGCCTGCTCATCCTGGACTCCTGTGCCCTTCAGGACGGCCTCCCAAGATCCTTTGTCAAGCAGGTTACCAAACAAGGCCAAGTGTGTCCTCTGCAACTCCAGGGTGGCAGAGCTGCTGACCTCACTGCTTACTCCTCTCAGAACAGAAGGCTCCACATTGAGGAACCGCTGTGCCCAAGACGGCCTCCAGGCTCCAGCTCACACCCAGCTCCTTTGCTCACAAACAGGGCCAGAGGAGCCGTTGCAGGGCTGCCAGGAAATGAGAGCCCTGACCACAAGGCACCCACAAACCACAACACCCCAGTGCCACGCCGTGACCTCACTGCTGACACCCCACCTCTGCTGGGCTGGGCTCACCTCTGCTGACAGCCCTGCCAGCATAAAGCCGGCCCAGCGCCTCTCTCCCTCACAGACGCCTCCTGACGCCTTCTCCTGCGCTCTGCTCCCTCCACCAGGTCAGCCTCCAGACCCTCACCCTCCTTCTCCTGCCCCAGTGGCCTTCTCTCTCACACCCCCGAGCCCCTGCGCTCCTTCCACACCCTCTCTCTCTTCCAGGGCCCCTCCACCCCACACCCATGGCCTGCTACGACCGCTGCCGCCCCTGCGGACCCACCCCGCTGGCCAACAGCTGCAACGAGCCCTGCGTCAGGCAGTGCCAGGACTCCCGCGTCTTCATCCAGCCTTCCCCCGTGCTGGTCACCCTGCCAGGACCCATCCTCACCTCCTTCCCCCAGAGCACCGCCGTCGGATCCTCCTCAGGGGCTGCCCTGGGCACTGAGCTCAACGCCCAGGGAATGCCCATCTCCTCCGGCGCCTTCGGCAACGGCTACGGCTACGGCTTGGCTGGCCTGGGCTATGGCTGTGGCGCCGCAAGAGGCTGCTTCCCCTGCTGAGGGCCCTGCACACCAACCCTGACACCACACACAGCCTGCAACAGCTCCTGCAACACAAGCCCCTGGCCTCATGCTCGCCCTGCTTGCCCCTCACACTGCCTCCCTTCCTGTGCCTTGCTGCTCCTGCCTCTGCCCTCTGCTTTGCCCTCAATAAACTTCTCCTGCAGACCAGACCCACATGCCTCCTCTGCCTTTCTTCTCCCAGGCTTCTGCCAGCCTCACAGGGGTAAACGTCTGTCAAGGGTTGGGGGGAAGGGCACAAAGCCTTCTTCCCCCCCCTGTAAGTAGAGGGAAGAAAATCGAAAGGAAAAAAACCCACAGCCGTATTAGCAAAGGGATTGTGTGCTATATTTACAAAGCAGTTCAGGAAATGCAGGTTTATGCACAGAATTTAGAGTATTTACAACATATACAGAAATAGACAACAAAGTAACACAGAAATGAGAGTTCCCTCCTCTGCTGAGGGGGGTTCCCCACCCCTGCTCCCCCTTCTCTCCCCCTTTCCCCACAGAGGGTTAGAAAGAGAGAAAAAGTGAGACTGTTAATTTAAGCAGAATTTGTTAGTAGAGGCCTCACGCTTTTGTCAGCTTCAAGGTCAAGTCTGGCCGAAAGCCCAGAAAGCTGCGAGCTGCAAAGGGGAAGAAAGAAAGACTGACCAGAAAGCTGCTGTACTCCCAGTTCAAAAGGTGCTTTCTCCCAGTCTACCAATGAAATTAATTTAGATCTGTCTTTCGTTTATAAACATTCAGCCACAATATCCCCTTTCTTAAAGGGACAGCCTCAAATGGTCACAACGTCTGAGCTGAAGAGGCCATGGGGGTGGCTTGGAAAAGGGCCTGAAGACCTCTCTTCGAAACAATAGACCCAGCCAGAACACCACAGAGTAGCACAAGGAGACTTCCAGAATGTAACTCAAACCATTCTCATGACCAAATTCAGGCTTGGACACACCAAGGCGCTTCTGCCCACACCTCAGCCGCCCTCTCTCCCTGGCACCACACTCCTGAAGCACAGTTAGAAATGTCCCTCAGTAGAACTGACTGCAGCCTTTAACCAACACTCCCAATCCAACTCCAAACTAGTGCCCTAAGCACCACAGATAGAAGAGTTTTGGTGACCCTCATAGCATTGTCCTTAGCCATCAATCCCCCATGGCCAGAGCCCTCTCTGGAACATTCCTAACCTCAAAAACATCTGTCTGCCTGTGGAACTTGGTGTCATCTGCAAGCTTCTTGAGTGTGCCCTCCATCCCCTTGCCCACATCAGGCTTAGAAGATACTAAAGAGAACAGGCCCCAGCGGAGCCCTGCAGAACAGCACGGCTGAGCAGGCCCCAACTGGATTGGCCTCCATCCACCACCACTCTATGGGCACAGCCATGCTGCCAGTTTGGTCCCCAGGGCAGAGTCTGCAGCTCCCAGCTGTGAGCAGCCACTTTCTCCAGGAAGAGCCTGTGGGGCACACTGGCCAAGAGCTTCCTAAAGCCCTGCTGAAAACCACCCAAAGCTTCTCCCTCACCCACCACGTGAGGTACTTGTTATGGAAGGAGATCTGCTCAGGCAGGCAGCACCTGCCTTTCAAAGCCCTTGCTGACTGGGCCTGATGGCCCAGTTCTCCACCATGTGCTGTGGGATGGCACTCAAGATCATCTGCTCCATCACCTTGCCTGGCACCAAACTCACACCAACTTCCCTGTAACATCCAACAGTCTTGTTCTGGCTCTTTGGTGCTGTGGGCAACATCTTGACAAATGTCCATTCAGCTGGGCCAACCAGGACTGCTGGGAAACAATGGAAAGTGTCTTGGGGAGCTCCTCCACCAGCTCCCTCAGTAGCCTTGCCTGCCTCCATCCAGCCCCACACACCTGGCTGTGTCTCACACGTGCTCCTTACTGACCATTTCCCCTTGGAGAAGACAAAGGCACTTCTGCTGTGCAGAAGCAGGAGCAATCCTACTTGGCTTTGCCCTCTCTCATTTTCTCCCTTCAGAAGCTCATGTGACCGTTTGAGGCTGTGTCTTTAAGAAAGGAATATGGTGGACGGATGTTGGGAAACGAAAGAAGAATCTAAACTAATTTCATTGGTGAAGTGGGAGGAAGCACCTTCTGAACTGGGAGTGCAGGAGGAGTATCCTGGGCACTCCAGCACTTTATCTTCAGTCTTGCTTCCGCCTCTTCTTTGGGCAGCAGCTTTCTGTGCTGGGCTTTCTGCCAAGACTTCGGCCTTTAAACCGATAAGATAGAAGGCCTGTATTAACTGCTTTCCAATTAACACAAAACTGCTTTTAACTTCTTTCTTTCTCTCTCTTTTCTGACCTACTCTGGGAAAAGGGGGGGAGGGAGGGGAGAGCGGAGGTGGGGAACCCCCTCTGCAAGGGGGGGAACTCTCATTTCTGTGTTACTCTGTTGTATATCTTTGTATATATTGTAAATATTGTAAATTTGTATATATTCCCCTGCATATCCCACATTGCTTTGTAAATATACAGCTCCACTGCTTTGCTAATTCAGCTTTGAGTTTGGTTTTTCTTTTCCCTTTCCCTTCAGTTTTCTTTCCCTTTACTTTACAAGGGGGAAGGGAGGAGGCTTCTTGGCCTTACCCTTCCACCCCACAACAGCTCACAACGCTCTTGGAGTCCTCCTGGGTTCCCTGCTTTGGCAACCACACGTCAAGAAGTCTTCTCTTGAGGAGCTCCAGCCCAAGCTCTCTGTGCAGCCAGCCTGCAACACCCCAGTGCCTTCTCTTTCTCCAGGAAGTGGTCAAGAAGTCTGTGCACATGGCACTTTGGGACGTGCTTTAATGCCCATGGTGGGGCTGGGTCAATGGTTGCACTTGATGCTCTTAGAGGTCCTTTCCAATCCAAACAATTCTCTGATTCTGGGACTCGATGACCTGCTGCTGAGCCACCCAGAGGTCCTGCTTGAAGAATGTCTGCTCATGTCTGCTCATCCTGGACTCCTGTGCCCTTCAGGACGGCCTCCCAAGATCCTTTGTCAAGCAGGTTACCAAACAAGGCCAAGTGTGTCCTCTGCAACTCCAGGGTGGCAGAGCTGCTGACCTCACTGCTTACTCCTCTCAGAACAGAAGGCTCCACATTGAGGAACCGCTGTGCCCAAGACGGCTTCCAGGCTCCAGCTCACACCCAGCTCCTTTGCTTGCAAACAACAGGGCCAGAGGAGCCGTTGCAGGGCTGCCAGGAAATGAGACCCCCGGCCACAAGGCACCCACAAACCACAGCACCCTAGTGCGACGCCATGACCTCACTGCTGACACCCCACCTCTGCTGGGCTGGGCTCACCTCTGCTGACAGCCCTGCCAGCATAAAGCCGGCCCAGCGCCTCTCTCCCTCACAGACGCCTCCTGACGCCTTCTCCTGCGCTCTGCTCCCTCCACCAGGTCAGCCTCCAGACCCTCACCCTCCTTCTCCTGCCCCAGTGGCCTTCTCTCTCACTCCCCCGAGCCCCTGCGCTCCCTCCACACCCTCCCTCTCTTCCAGGGCCCCTCCACCCCACACCCATGGCCTGCTACGACCGCTGCCGCCCCTGCGGACCCACCCCGCTGGCCAACAGCTGCAACGAGCCCTGCGTCTTGCAGTGCCAGGACTCCCGCGTCTTCATCCAGCCTTCCCCCGTGCTGGTCACCCTGCCAGGACCCATCCTCACCTCCTTCCCCCAGAGCACCGCCGTCGGATCCTCCTCAGGGGCTGCCCTGGGCACTGAGCTCAACGCCCAGGGAATGCCCATCTCCTCCGGCGCCTTCGGCAACGGCTACGGCTACGGCTTGGCTGGCCTGGGCTACGGCTGCGGTGCAGCAAGAGGCTGCTTCCCCTGCTGAGGGCCCTGCACACCCACCCTGACACCACACACAGCCTGCAACAGCTCCTGCAACACAAGCCCCTGGCCTCATGCTCGCCCTGCTTGCCCCTCACACTGCCTCCCTTCCTGTGCCTTGCTGCTCCTGCCTCTGCCCTCTGCTTCGCCCTCAATAAACTTCTCCTGCAGACCAGACCCATATGCCTCCTCTGCCTTTCTTCTCCCAGGCCTCTGCCAGCCTCACAGGGGTAAACGTCTGTCGAGGGTTGGGGGGAAGGGCGCAAAGCCTTCTTCCCCCCCCGTAAGTAGAGGGAAGAAAATCGAAAGGAAAAAAACCCACAGCCGTATTAGCAAAGGGATTGTGTGCTATATTTACAAAGCAGTTTAGGAAATGCAGGTTTATGCACAGAATTTAGAGTATTTACAATATATACAGAAATAGACAACAAAGTAACACAGAAATGAGAGTTCCCTCCTCTGCTGAGGGGGGTTCCCCACCCCTGCTCCCCCTTCTCTCCCCCTTTCCCCACAGATGGTTAGAAAGAGAGGAAAAGAGAGACTGTTAATTTAAGCAGAATTTGTTAGTAGAGGCCTCACGCTTTTGTCAGCTTCAAGGTCAAGTCTGGCCGAAAGCCCAGAAAGCTGCGAGCTGCAAAGGGGAAGAAAGAAAGACTGACCAGAAAGCTGCTGTACTCCCAGTTCAAAAGGTGCTTTCTCCCAGTCTACCAATGAAATTAAATTAGATCTGTCTTTCGTTTATAAACATTCAGCCACAATATCCCCTTTCTTAAAGGGACAGCCTCAAACGGTCACAACGTCTGAGCTGAAGAGGCCATGGGGGTGGCTTGGAAAAGGGCCTGAAGACCTCTCTTCGAAACAATAGACCCAGCCAGAACACCACAGAGTAGCACAAGGAGACTTCCAGAATGTAACTCAAACCATTCTCATGGCCAAATTCAGGCTTGGACACACCAAGGCGCTTCTGCCCACACCTCAGCCATCCTCTCTCCCTGGCACCACAATCCTGAAGCACAGTTGGAAACGTCCCTCAGTAGAACTGACTGCAGCCTTTAACCAACACTCCCAATCCAACTCCAAACCAGTGCCCTAAGCACCACAGATAGAACAGAGTTTTGGTGACCCTCATACCATTGTCCTTAGCCATCAATCCCCCATGGCCAGAGCCCTCTCTAGAACATTCCTAACCTCAAAAACATCTGTCTGCCTGTGGATCTTGGTGTCATCTGCAAGCTTCTTGAGTCTGCCCTCCATCCCCTTGCCAACACCAGGCTTAGAAGATACTAAAGAGAACAGGCCCCAGCGGAGCCCTGCAGAACAGCACGGCTGAGCAGGCCCCAACTGGATTGGCCTCCATCCACCACCACTCTATGGGCACAGCCATGCTGCCAGTTTGGTCCCCAGGGCAGAGTCTGCAGCTCCCAGCTGTGAGCAGCCACTTTCTCCAGGAAGAGCCTGTGGGGCACACTGGCCAAGAGCTTGCTAAAGCCCTGCTGAAAACCACCCAAAGCTTCTCCCTCACCCACCACGTGAGGTACTTGTTATGGAAGGAGATCTGCTCAGGCAGGCAGCACCTGCCTTTCAAAGCCCTTGCTGACTGGGCCTGATGGCCCAGTTCTCCACCATGTGCTGTGGGATGGCACTCAAGATCATCTGCTCCATCACCTTCCGTGCCAACCTCGCACGGGACAATGCCTGAGCTCCGGAGGCCTGGAGGGTGGCTGGGCAGGGCCACATGACCTCTCTCAGGAAGAGGTAGCTGCCAATATCCCAAGACACACAGTCTGGCTGCTGGACTCTTCCAGAATGTGCCACAAGCCCACCACTTGCTCCAAGCCTTCAACACCACATCACTCTGCTGCTCATACTTCCAATGAACTTAGGCTGCTCCAGGGACACTTGGCTGAATCTCTTCCCACCAGCCAGGCTGAACAAGACCAACTCTCTCAGCCACCTCCTGATCATCATTCCACACTCCTCAGCATTTCAAGGCATTAAAATAGAATAGAATTAACCACCTTGGAAAAGACCTTTGAGATCATTCTCTGCATCCACTCCAGCATGCTCACGTCCTTCCATGGCTGTGGCCCCACAGCTGAACACTTCACAGCAGCTCAGCTCTCATGAGACTTGAGCAAAGATGGAGATTCGCCCTGCCCACTGACACAGCCCCTGCCCGATCAGCTCGTCTCGGGGCATGCAGTGGACAAAGCACCAAAGGCTTTACCAACACTTCAAGGTGATCACCTCCCCTGGCTTCCTCCTCTTCCACAAAGCTCCACACTTCAACACCAAAGACATGCAGGGTGTTCAAACACCACTTACTCTTCCTAAGGCCACACCAATCACTCCCTCTCACCTTCCTGTCCCTTTCAGCTTGGCAGTGCTCGCCTGGACAAATCCTTCCACCCCCTGTCCTTCCAGCAAGGTCAGGCTCACCAGGCTCTATTCTCCCACATCCTGCACCTTGCTATTTTTCCACTTACTAAGAGCAGGAGCTCTGTGCCATTCTTCAGGAATTCCTGAAGGCACAAGGACCTTCAGGAGCTAAAGGAGAGTGGCTCCCAAGGTCATTACCCAGCTCAAACAGCACTGGTGGCCATCTACAATGCTGCAAAGCCAGCAGAGCGACCTAGGCCGCCAGGAAATGAGACCCCCAGCCACAAGGCACCCACAAACCACAACACCCCAGTGCCACGCCGTGACCTCACTGCTGACACCCCACCTCTGCTGGGCTGGGCTCACCTCTGCTGACAGCCCTGCCAGCATAAAGCCGGCCCAGCACCTCTCTCCCTCACAGACGCCTCCTGACGCCTTCTCCTGCGCTCTGCTCCCTCCACCAGGTCAGCCTCCAGACCCTCACCCTCCTTCTCCTGCCCCAGTGGCCTTCTCTCTCACACCCCCAAGCCCCTGCGCTCCCTCCACACCCTCTCTCTCTTCCAGGGCCCCTCCACCCCACACCCATGGCCTGCTACGACCGCTGCCGCCCTGCGGACCCACCCCGCTGGCCAACAGCTGCAACGAGCCCTGTGTCAGGCAGTGCCAGGACTCCCGCGTCTTCATCCAGCCTTCCCCCGTGCTGGTCACCCTGCCAGGACCCATCCTCACCTCCTTCCCCCAGAGCACCGCCGTCGGATCCTCCTCAGGGGCTGCCCTGGGCACTGAGCTCAACGCCCAGGGAATGCCCATCTCCTCCGGCGCCTTCGGCAACGGCTACGGCTTGGCTGGCCTGGGCTACGGCTGCGGTGCAGCAAGAGGCTGCTTCCCCTGCTGAGGGCCCTGCACACCCACCCTGACACCACACACAGCCTGCAACAGCTCCTGCAACACAAGCCCCTGGCCTCATGCTCGCCCTGCTTGCCCCTCACACTGCCTCCCTTCCTGTGCCTTGCTGCTCCTGCCTCTGCCCTCTGCTTCGCCCTCAATAAACTTCTCCTGCAGACCAGACCCACATGCCTCCTCTGCCTTTCTTCTCCCAGGCCTCTGCCAGCCTCACAGGGGTAAACGTCTGTCGAGGGTTGGGGGGAAGGGCGCAAAGCCTTCTCCCCCCCCCTGTAAGTAGAGGGAAGAAAATCGAAAGGAAAAAAACCCACAGCCGTATTAGCAAAGGGATTGTGTGCTATATTTACAAGCAGTTTAGGAAATGCAGGTTTATGCACAGAATTTAGAGTATTTACAATATATACAGAAATAGACAACAAAGTAACACAGAAATGAGAGTTCCCTCCTCTGATGAGGGGGGTTCCCCACCCCTGCTCCCCCTTCTCTCCCCCTTTCCCCACAGAGGGTTAGAAAGAGAGAAAAAGAGAGACTGTTAATTTAAGCAGAATTTGTTAGTAGAGGCCTCACGCTTTTGTCAGCTTCAAGGTCAAGTCTGGCCGAAAGCCCAGAAAGCTGCGAGCTGCAAAGGGGAAGAATGAAAGACTGACCAGAAAGCTGCTGTACTCCCAGTTCAAAAGGTGCTTTCTCCCAGTCTACCAATGAAATTAGTTTAGATCTGTCTTTCGTTTATAAACATTCAGCCACAATATCCCCTTTCTTAAAGGGACAGCCTCAAATGGTCACAACGTCTGAGCTGAAGAGGCCATGGGGGTGGCTTGGAAAAGGGCCTGAAGACCTCTCTTCAAAACAATAGACCCAGCCAGAACACCACAGAGTAGCACAAGGAGACTTCCAGAATGTAACTCAAACCATTCTCATGGCCAAATTCAGGCTTGGACACACCAAGGTGCTTCTGCCCACACCTCAGCCATCCTCTCTCCCTGGCACCACAATCCTGAAGCACAGTTGGAAATGTCCTCAGTAGAACTGACTGCAGCCTTTAACCAACACTCCCAATCCAACTCCAAACCAGTGCCCTAAGCACCACAGATAGAACAGAGTTTTGGTGACCCTCATACCATTGTCCTTAGCCATCAATCCCCCATGGCCAGAGCCCTCTCTAGAACATTCCTAACCTCAAAACATCCCTCTGCCTGTGGAACTTGGTGTCATCTGCAAGCTTCTTGAGTGTGCCCTCCATCCCCTTGCCCACATCAGGCTTAGAAGATACTAAAGAGAACAGGCCCCAGCGGAGCCCTGCAGAACAGCACGGCTGAGCAGCCCCCAACTGGATTGGCCTCCATCCACCACCACTCTATGGGCACAGCCATGCTGCCAGTTTGGTCCCCAGGGCAGAGTCTGCAGCTCCCAGCTGTGAGCAGCCACTTTCTCCAGGAAGAGCCTGTGGGGCACACTGGCCAAGAGCTTGCTAAAGCCCTGCTGAAAACCACCCAAAGCTTCTCCCTCACCCACCACGTGGGGCACATGTTATGGAAGAGCTGCTCAGGCAGGCAGCACCTGACTTTCAAAGCCCTTGCTGACTGGGCCTGATGGCCCAGTTCTCCACCATGTGCTGTGGGATGGCACTCAAGATCATCTGCTCCATCACCTTGCCTGGCACCAAACTCACACCAACAACCCTGTAACATCCAACAGTCTTGTTCTGGCTCTTTGGTGCTGTGGGCAACATCTTGACAAATGTCCATTCAGCTGGGCCAACCAGGACTGCTGGGAAACAATGGAAAGTGTCTTGGGGAGCTCCTCCACCAGCTCCCTCAGTAGCCTTGTCTGCCTCCATCCAGCCCCACACACCTGGCTGTGTCTCACACGTGCTCCTTACTGACCATTTCCCCTTGGAGAAGACAAAGGCACTTCTGCTGTGCAGAAGCAGGAGCAATCCTACTTGGCTTTGCCCTCTCTCATTTTCTCCCTTCAGAAGCTCATGTGACCGTTTGAGGCTGTGCCTTTAAGAAAGGGAATATGGTGGACGGATGTTGGGAAACGAAAGAAGAATCTAAACTAATTTCATTGGTGAAGTGGGAGGAAGCACCTTCTGAACTGGGAGTGCAGGAGGAGTATCCTGGGCACTCCAGCACTTTATCTTCAGTCTTGCTTCCGCCTCTTCTTTGGGCAGCAGCTTTCTGTGCTGGGCTTTCTGCCAAGACTTCGGCCTTTAAACCGATAAGATAGAAGGCCTGTATTAACTGCTTTCCAATTAACACAAAACTGCTTTTAACTTCTTTCTTTCTCTCTCTTTTCTGACCTACTCTGGGGAAAGGGGGGGAGGGAGGGGAGAGCGGAGGTGGGGAACCCCCTCTGCAAGGGGGGGAACTCTCATTTCTGTGTTACTCTGTTGTATATCTTTGTATATATTGTAAATATTGTAAATTTGTATATATTCCCCTGCATATCCCACATTGCTTTGTAAATATACAGCTCCACTGCTTTGCTAATTCAGCTTTGAGTTTGGTTTTTTTTTCCTTTCCTTCAGTATTCTTTCCCTTTACTTTACAAGGGGAAGGGAGGAGGCTTCTTGGCCTTACCCTTCCACCCCACGACAGCTCACAAAGCCCTTGAGTCCTCCTGGGTTCCCTGCTTTGGCATCCACACGTCAAGAAGTCTTCTCTTGAGGAGCTCCAGCCCAAGCTCTCTGTGCAGCCAGCCTGCAACACCCCAATGCCTTCTCTTTCTCCAGGAAGTGGTCAAGAAGCCTGTGCACATGGCACTTTGGGACGTGCTTTAATGCCCATGGTGGGGCTGGGTCAATGGTTGCACTTGATGCTCTTAGAGGTCCTTTCCAATCCAAACAATTCTCTAGATTCTGGGACTCGATGACCTGCTGCTGAGCCACCCAGAGGTCCTGCTTGAAGAATGTCTGCTTATGCCTGCTCATCCTGGACTCCTGTGCCCTTCAGGACGGCCTCCCAAGATCCTTTGTCAAGCAGGTTACCAAACAAGGCCAAGTGTGTCCTCTGCAACTCCAGGGTGGCAGAGCTGCTGACCTCACTGCTTACTCCTCTCAGAACAGAAGGCTCCACATTGAGGAACCGCTGTGCCCAAGACGGCCTCCAGGCTCCAGCTCACACCCAGCTCCCTCTTTGCTCACAAACAACAGGACCAGAGGAGCCGTTGCAGGGCCACCAGGAAATGAGACCCCCGGCCACAAGGCACCCACAAACCACAGCACCCTAGTGCCACGCCATGACCTCACTGCTGACACCCCACCTCTGCTGGGCTGGGCTCACCTCTGCTGACAGCCCTGCCAGCATAAAGCCGGCCCAGCACCTCTCTCCCTCACAGACGCCTCCTGACGCCTTCTCCTGCGCTCTGCTCCCTCCACCAGGTCAGCCTCCAGACCCTCACCCTCCTTCTCCTGCCCCAGTGGCCTTCTCTCTCACACCCCCGAGCCCCTGCGCTCCCTCCACACCCTCTCTCTCTTCCAGGGCCCCTCCACCCCACACCCATGGCCTGCTACGACCGCTGCCACCCCTGCGGACCCACCCCGCTGGCCAACAGCTGCAACGAGCCCTGCGTCTTGCAGTGCCAGGACTCCCGCGTCTTCATCCAGCCTTCCCCCGTGCTGGTCACCCTGCCAGGACCCATCCTCACCTCCTTCCCCCAGAGCACCGCCGTCGGATCCTCCTCAGGGGCTGCCCTGGGCACTGAGCTCAACGCCCAGGGAATGCCCATCTCCTCCGGCGCCTTCGGCAACGGCTACGGCTACGGCTTGGCTGGCCTGGGCTATGGCTGCGGCGCCGCAAGAGGCTGCTTCCCCTGCTGAGGGCCCTGCACACCAACCCTGACACCACACACAGCCTGCAACAGCTCCTGAAACACAAGCCCCTGGCCTCATGCTCGCCCTCCTTGCCCCTCACACTGCCTCCCTTCCTGTGCCTCTCTGCTCCTGCCTCTGCCCTCTGCTTCGCCCTCAATAAACTTCTCCTGCAGACCAGACCCATATGCCTCCTCTGCCTTTCTTCTCCCAGGCTTCTGCCAGCCTCACAGGGGTAAACGTCTGTCGAGGGTTGGGGGGAAGGGCGGAAAGCCTTCTTCCCTACCCTGTAAGTAGAGGGAAGAAAATCGAAAGGAAAAATCCCACAGCCATATTAGCAAAGGGATTGTGTGCTATATTTACAAGCAGTTTAGGAAATGCAGGTTTATGCACAGAATTTAGAGTATTTACAATATATACAGAAATAGACAACAAAGTAACACAGAAATGAGAGTTCCCTCCTCTGCTGAGGGGGATTCCCCACCCCTGCTCCCCCTTCTCTCCCCCTTTCCCCACAGAGGGTTAGAAAGAGAGAAAAAGAGAGACTGTTAATTTAAGCAGAATTTGTTAGTAGAGGCCTCACGCTTTTGTCAGCTTCAAGGTCAAGTCTGGCCGAAAGCCCAGAAAGCTGCGAGCTGCAAAGGGGAAGAAAGAAAGACTGACCAGAAAGCTGCTGTACTCCCAGTTCAAAAGGTGCTTTCTCCCAGTCTACCAATGAAATTAGTTTAGATCTGTCTTTTGTTTATAAACATTCAGCCACAATATCCCCTTTCTTAAAGGGACAGCCTCAAATGGTCACAACGTCTGAGCTGAAGAGGCCATGGGGGTGGCTTGGAAAAGGGCCTGAAGATCTCGCTTCGAAACAATAGACCCAGCCAGAACACTGTAGAGTAGCACAAGGAGACTTCCAGAATGTAACTCAAACCATTCTCATGACCAAATTCAGGCTTGGACACACCAAGGCGCTTCTGCCCACACCTCAGCCACCCTCTCTCCCTGGCACCACACTCCTGAAGCACAGTTGGAAATGTCCCTCAGTAGAACTGACTGCAGCCTTTAACCAACACTCCCAATCCAACTCCAAACCAGTGTCCTATGCACCACAGATAGAACAGAGTTTTGGTGACCCTCATACCATTGTCCTTAGCCATCAATCCCCCATGGCCAGAGCCCTCTCTGGAACATTCCTAACCTCAAGCACATCTGTCTGCCTGTGGATCTTGGTGTCATCTGCAAGCTTCTTGAGTGTGCCCTCCATCCCCTTGCCCACATCAGGCTTAGAAGATACTAAAGAGAACAGGCCCCAGCGGAGCCCTGCAGAACAGCACGGCTGAGCAGCCCCCAACTGGATTGGCCTCCATCCACCACCACTCTATGGGCACAGCCATGCTGCCAGTTTGGTCCCCAGGGCAGAGTCTGCAGCTCCCAGCTGTGAGCAGCCACTTTCTCCAGGAAGAGCCTGTGGGGCACACTGGCCAAGAGCTTGCTAAAGCCCTGCTGAAAACCACCCAAAGCTTCTCCCTCACCCACCATGTGGGGCACTTGTTATGGAAGAGCTGCTCAGGCAGGCAGCACCTGCCTTTCAAAGCCCTTGCTGACTGGGCCTGATGGCCCAGTTCTCCACCATGTGCTGTGGGATGGCACTCAAGATCATCTGCTCCATCACCTTCCCTGGCACCAAACTCACACCAACAACCCTGTAACATCCAACAGTCTTGTTCTGGCTCTTTGGTGCTGTGGGCAACACCTTGACAAATGTCCATTCAGCTGGGCCAACCAGGACTGCTGGGAAACAATGGAAAGTGTCTTGGGGAGCTCCTCCACCAGCTCCCTCAGTAGCCTTGCCTGCCTCCATCCAGCCCCACACACCTGGCTGTGTCTCACTGGTGCTCCTTACTGACCATTTCCCCTTGGAGAAGACAAAGGCACTTCTGCTGTGCAGAAGCAGGAGCAATCCTACTTGGCTTTGCCCTCTCTCATTTTCTCCCTTCAGAAGCTCATGTGACCGTTTGAGGCTGTGCCTTTAAGAAAGGGAATATGGTGGACGGATGTTGGGAAACGAAAGAAGAATCTAAACTAATTTCATTGGTGAAGTGGGAGGAAGCACCTTCTGAACTGGGAGTGCAGGAGGAGTATCCTGGGCACTCCAGCACTTTATCTTCAGTCTTGCTTCCGCCTCCTCTTTGGGCAGCAGCTTTCTGTGCTGGGCTTTCTGCCAAGACTTCGGCCTTTAAACCGATAAGATAGAAGGCCTGTATTAACTGCTTTCCAATTAACACAAAACTGCTTTTAACTTCTTTCTTTCTCTTTCTCTCTCTTTTCCGACCTACTCTGGGGAAAGGGGGGGAGGGAGGGGAGAGCGGAGGTGGGGAACCCCCTCTGCAAGGGGGGAAACTCTCATTTCTGTGTTACTCTGTTGTATATCTTTGTATATATTGTAAATATTGTAAATTTGTATATATTCCCCTGCATATCCCACATTGCTTTGTAAATATACAGCTCCACTGCTTTGCTAATTCAGCTTTGAGTTTGGTTTTTTTTTTCCCCTTTCCCTTCAGTTTTCTTTCCCTTTACTTTACAAGGGGGAAGGGAGGAGGCTTCTTGGCCTTACCCTTCCACCCCACGACAGCTCACAAAGCCCTTGGAGTCCTCCTGGGTTCCCTGCTTTGGCATCCACACGTCAAGAAGTCTTCTCTTGAGGAGCTCCAGCCCAAGCTCTCTGTGCAGCCAGCCTGCAACACCCCAATGCCTTCTCTTTCTCCAGGAAGTGGTCAAGAAGTCTGTGCACATGGCACTTTGGGACGTGCTTTAATGCCCATGGTGGGGCTGGGTCAATGGTTGCACTTGATGCTCTTAGAGGTCCTTTCCAATCCAAACAATTCTCTGATTCTGGGACTCGATGACCTGCTGCTGAGCCACCCAGAGGTCCTGCTTGAAGAATGTCTGCTCATGCCTGCTCATCCTGGACTCCTGTGCCCTTCAGGACGGCCTCCCAAGATCCTTTGTCAAGCAGGTTACCAAACAAGGCCAAGTGTGTCCTCTGCAACTCCAGGGTGGCAGAGCTGCTGACCTCACTGCTTACTCCTCTCAGAACAGAAGGCTCCACATTGAGGAACCGCTGTGCCCAAGACGGCCTCCAGGCTCCAGCTCACACCCAGCTCCTTCTTTGCTCACAAACAACAGGGCCAGAGGAGCCGTTGCAGGGCTGCCAGGAAATGAGACCCCTGGCCACAAGGCACCCACAAACCACAACACCCTAGTGCCACGCCATGACCTCACTGCTGACACCCCACCTCTGCTGGGCTGGGCTCACCTCTGCTGACAGCCCTGCCAGCATAAAGCCTGCCCAGTGCCTCTCTCCCTCACAGACGCCTCCTGACGCCTTCTCCTGCGCTCTGCTCCCTCCACCAGGTCAGCCTCCAGACCCTCACCCTCCTTCTCCTGCCCCAGTGGCCTTCTCTCTCACACCCTGAGCCCCTGCGCTTCCTCCACACCCTCTCTCTCTTCCAGGGCCCCTCCACCCCACACCCATGGCCTGCTACGACCGCTGCCGCCCCTGCGGACCCACCCCGCTGGCCAACAGCTGCAACGAGCCCTGCGTCTTGCAGTGCCAGGACTCCCGCGTCTTCATCCAGCCTTCCCCCGTGCTGGTCACCCTGCCAGGACCCATCCTCACCTCCTTCCCCCAGAGCACCGCCGTCGGATCCTCCTCAGGAGCTGCCCTGGGCACTGAGCTCAACGCCCAGGGAATGCCCATCTCCTCCGGCGCCTTCGGCAACGGCTACGGCTACGGCTTGGCTGGCCTGGGCTATGGCTGCGGTGCAGCAAGAGGCTGCTTCCCCTGCTGAGGGCCCTGCACACCAACCCTGACACCACACACAGCCTGCAACAGCTCCTGCAACACAAGCCCCTGGCCTCATGCTCGCCCTCCTTGCCGCTCACACTGCCTCCCTTCCTGTGCCTTGCTGCTCCTGCCTCTGCCCTCTGCTTTGCCCTCAATAAACTTCTCCTGCAGACCAGACCCACATGCCTCCTCTGAATTTCTTCTCAAGGCCAGGCCTCACCTGGCCTTTGCAGTCGGTCAGAAAGGTCCACAGCAGCTCTCCTCACAAATTTGCCACCAGCAATACCTCACAGCAGCACCTTGGGAGGGTTTGGATTGTGACACAGCCCCAACTGTGCCTCACACAAAGGCTCCAACACCACAACGTTCCTCTGTGATGCCTCTGGCCAAGTCCCTCCACAGGCTGCTCAGCTGACCACCAGCCTTGCTTTGCAACCCTCACTTGGTGTAGTGCTTGGTCCTTCTTGCACCATCTGCCTGGCCAGTGTACCCATTCCCCCCAGGTGGCTGGTCCCAGGCCATGCTCTTACCTTCCTATGGCATCCTCAACTCGCCCCCTGGGGAGCAGCCTTAGGACACCATTTCCTCTTCACTGCAGGCTCTGGGCTAGTGTCGTAGATTTTGCTGGGTGCCCTCTGCTACAGGGGTGCTTCCTGTGTCCAGAAGCCCAGCCCATTGGGTGGACACAGGAAATTAGGTATTTCCTTCCATGATTCCTGCACCACTATAAAATCCACATCGAGGTCTGGCACTTCCTCTTTTCCTTCCTCTCCGCCACCCGGTAACTGGGGGAGATGTCTCCCGGCTGTGTCCCTGGTTAGGACCAAAGCCTTGGGGAGATGGGCAATCTCAGACCTGGCCAGCTGAGACTGGCCTAGCAGTGGAGGGGTGGGGAGGGAGGAGGAGACCTGTGGGTCTTTGGAGCACCCTCAGGTGGGGATGGGATCGTTCAGGGTCTGTTTTGGGGTCTCTCTTGTCACTGTGCTTCTAGCTTTCTGCACGCACTCACTGTTCTCTATTTACACTTTCCATCACTTTGGCAATCCGTTTGTCTGGCTCGTTCTTTCTGCGCGTGGTGGGGAGGGGGTTTGCCCCAACCCATTACAACTAGCATTCTCCAGCCTCACAGGGGAAAACGTCTGAGCTGAAGAGGCCATGGGGGTGGCTTGGAAAAGGGCCTGAAGACCTCTCTTCAAACCAAAAGACCCAACCAGAACACCACAGAGTAGCACTAGGAGACTTCCAGAATGTAACTCAAACCATTCTCATGGCCAAATTCAGGCTTGGACACACCAAGGCGCTTCTGCCCACACCTCAGCCACCCTCTCTCCCTGGCACCACACTCCTGAAGCACAGAATCACAAGTTGGAAATGTCCCTCAGTAGAACTGACTGCAGCCTTTAACCAACACTCCCAATCCAACTCCAAACCAGCGCCCTATGCACCACAGACAGAACAGAGTTTTGGTGACCCTCATACCATTGTCCCTAGCCATCAATCCCCCAGGCCAGCCCCTCTAGAACATTCCTAACCTCAAGAACATCAGTCTGCCTGTGGATCTTGGTGTCATCTGCAAGCTTCTTGAGTGTGCCCTCCATCCCCTTGCCCACATCAGGCTTAGAAGATACTAAAGAGAACAGGCCCCAGCGGAGCCCTGCAGAACAGCACGGCTGAGCAGCCCCCAACTGGATTGGCCTCCATCCACCACCACTCTATGGGCAAAGCCATGCTGCCAGTTTGGTCCCCAGGGCAGAGTCTGCAGCTCCCAGCTGTGAGCAGCCACATTCTCCAAAAAGAGGCTATGGGGCACACTGGCCAAGAGCTTGCTAAAGCCCTGCTGAAAACCACCCAAAGCTTCTCCCTCACCCACCACGTGGGGCACTTGTTATGGAAGGAGATCTGCTCAGGCAGGCAGCACCTGCCTTTCAAAGCCCTTGCTGACTGGGCCTGATGGCCCAGTTCTCCACCATGTGCTGTGGGATGGCACTCAAGATCATCTGCTCCATCACCTTGCCTGGCACCAAACTCACACCAACAACCCTGTAACATCCAACAGTCTTGTTCTGGCTCTTTGGTGCCATGGGCAACACCTTGACAAATGTCCATTCAGCTGGGCCAACCAGGACTGCTGGGAAACAATGGAAAGTGTCTTGGGGAGCTCCTCCACCAGCTCCCTCAGTAGCCTTGCCTGCCTCCATCCAGCCCCACACACCTGGCTGTGTCTCACACTTGCTCCTTACTGACCATTTCCCCTTGGAGAGACAAAGGCACTTCTGCTGTGCAGAAGCAGGAGCAATCCTACTTGGCTTTGCCCTCTCTCATTGTCTCCCTTCAGAAGCTCACAAAGCCCTTGGAGTCCTCCTGGGTTCCCTGCTTTGGCAGGTCAAGAAGTCTTCTCATGAGGAGCTCCAGCCCAAGCTCTCTGTGCAGCCAGCCTGCAACACCCCAATGCCTTCTCTTTCTCCAGGAAGTGGTCAAGAAGTCTGTGCACATGGCACTTTGGGACGTGCTTTAATGCCCATGGTGGGGCTGGGTCAATGGTTGCACTTGATGCTCTTAGAGGTCCTTTCCAATCCAAACAATTCTCTGATTCTGGGACTCGATGACCTGCTGCTGAGCCACCCAGAGGTCCTGCTTGAAGAATGTCTGCTCATGCCTGCTCATCCTGGACTCCTGTGCCCTTCAGGACGGCCTCCCAAGATCCTTTGTCAAGCAGGTTACCAAACAAGGCCAAGTGTGTCCTCTGCAACTCCAGGGTGGCAGAGCTGCTGACCTCACTGCTTACTCCTCTCAGAACAGAAGGCTCCACATTGAGGAACCGCTGTGCCCAAGACGGCCTCCAGGCTCCAGCTCACACCCAGCTCCTTTGCTTGCAAACAACAGGGCCAGAGGAGCCATTGCAGGGCCACCAGGAAATGAGATCCCCGGCCACAAGGCACCCACAAACCACAGCACCCTAGTGCCACGCCATGACCTCACTGCTGACACCCCACCTCTGCTGGGCTGGGCTCACCTCTGCTGACAGCCCTGCCAGCATAAAGCCGGCCCAGAGCCTCTCTCCCTCACAGACGCCTCCTGACGCCTTCTCCTGCGCTCTGCTCCCTCCACCAGGTCAGCCTCCAGACCCTCACCCTCCTTCTCCTGCCCCAGTGGCCTTCTCTCTCACACCCCCGAGCCCCTGCGCTCCCTCCACACCCTCTCTCTCTTCCAGGGCCCCTCCACCCCACACCCATGGCCTGCTACGACCGCTGCCGCCCCTGCGGACCCACCCCTCTGGCCAACAGCTGCAACGAGCCCTGCGTCAGGCAGTGCCAGGACTCCCGCGTCTTCATCCAGCCTTCCCCCGTGCTGGTCACCCTGCCAGGACCCATCCTCACCTCCTTCCCCCAGAGCACCGCCGTCGGATCCTCCTCAGGGGCTGCCCTGGGCAGCGAGCTCAACGCCCAGGGAATGCCCATCTCCTCCGGCGCCTTCGGCAACGGCTACGGCTACGGCTTGGCTGGCCTGGGCTATGGCTGCGGCGCCGCAAGAGGCTGCTTCCCCTGCTGAGGGCCCTGCACACCAACCCTGACACCACACACAGCCTGCAACAGCTCCTGCAACACAAGACTTGGCCTCATGCTCGCCCTGCTTGCCCCTCACACTGCCTCCCTTCCTGTGCCTCGCTGCTCCTGCCTCTGCCCTCTGCTTCGCCCTCAATAAACTTCTCCTGCAGACCAGACCCACATGCCTCCTCTGAATTTCTTCTCAAGGCCAGGCCTCACCTGGCCTTTGCAGTCGGTCAGAAAGGTCCACAGCAGCTCTCCTCACAAATTTGCCACCAGCAATACCTCACAGCAGCACCTTGGGAGGGTTTGGATTGTGACACAGCCCCAACTGTGCCTCACACAAAGGCTCCAACACCACAACGTTCCTCTGTGATGCCTCTGGCCAAGTCCCTCCACAGGCTGCTCAGCTGACCACCAGCCTTGCTGTTGAACCCTCACTTGGTGTAGTGCTTGGTCCTTCTTGCATCATCTGCCTGGCCAGTGTACCCATTCCCCCCAGGTGGCTGGTCCCAGGCCATGCTCTTACCTTCCTATGGCATCCTCAACTCGCCCCCTGGGGAGCAGCCTTAGGACACCATTTCCTCTTCACTGCAGGCTCTGGGCTAGTGTCGTAGATTTTGCTGGGTGCCCTCTGCTACGGGGGTGCTTCCTGTGTCCAGAAGCCCAGCCCATTGGGTGGACACAGGAAATCAGGTATTTCCTACCATGATTCCTGCACCACTATAAAATCCACATCGAGGTCTGGCACTTCCTCTTTTCCTTCCTCTCCGCCACCCGGTAACTGGGGGAGATGTCTCCCGGCCGTGGCCCTGCTTAGGACCAAAGCCATGGGGGGATGGGCAATCTCAGACCTGGCCAGCTGAGACTGGCCTAGCAGTGGAGGGGTGGGGAGGGAGGAGGAGACCTGTGGGTCTTTGGAGCACCCTCAGGTGGGGATGGGATCGTTCAGGGTCTGTTTTGGGGTCTCTCTTGTCACTGTGCTTCTAGCTTTCTGCACGCACTCACTGTTCTCTATTTACACTTTCCATCACTTTGGCAATCCGTTTGTCTGGCTCGTTATTTCTGCGCGTGGTGGGGAGGGGGTTTGCCCCAACCCATTACAACTAGCATTCTCCAGCCTCACAGGGGAAAACGTCTGAGCTGAAGAGGCCATGGGGGGTGGCTTGGAAAAGGGCCTGAAGACCTCTCTTCGAAACAATAGACCCAGCCAGAACACCACAGAGTAGCACAAGGAGACTTCCAGAATGTAACTCAAACCATTCTCATGGCCAAATTCAGCCTTAGACACACCAAGGCGCTTCTGCCCACACCTCAGCCACCCTCTCTCCCTGGCACCACACTCCTGAAGCACAGAATCACAAGTTGGAAATGTCCCTCAGCAGAACTGACTGCAGCCTTTAACCAACACTCCCAATCCAACTCCAAACCAGCGCCCTATGCACCACAGACAGAACAGAGTTTTGGTGACCCTCATACCATAGTCCCCCCATGGCCAGAGCCCTCTCTAGAGCATTCCTAACCTCAAGAACATCAGTCTGCCTGTGGATCTTGGTGTCATCTGCAAGCTTCTTGAGTGTGCCCTCCATCCCCTTGCCCATATCAGGCTTAGAAGATACTAAAGAGAACAGGCCCCAGCGGAGCCCTGCAGAACAGCACGGCTGAGCAGCCCCCAACTGGATTGGCCTCCATCCACCACCACTCTATGGGCAAAGCCATGCTGCCAGTTTGGTCCCCAGGGCAGAGTCTGCAGCTCCCAGCTGTGAGCAGCCACATTCTCCAAAAAGAGGCTATGGGGCACACTGGCCAAGAGCTTGCTAAAGCCCTGCTGAAAACCACCCAAAGCTTCTCCCTCACCCACCACGTGGGGCACTTGTTATGGAAGGAGATCTGCTCAGGCAGGCAGCACCTGCCTTTCAAAGCCCTTGCTGACTGGGCCTGATGGCCCAGTTCTCCACCATGTGCTGTGGGATGGCACTCAAGATCATCTGCTCCATCACCTTCCCTGGCACCAAACTCACACCAACAACCCTGTAACATCCAACAGTCTTGTTCTGGCTCTTTGGTGCTGTGGGCAACACCTTGACAAATGTCCATTCAGCTGGGCCAACCAGGACTGCTGGGAAACAATGGAAAGTGTCTTGGGGAGCTCCTCCACCAGCTCCCTCAGTAGCCTTGCCTGCCTCCATCCAGCCCCACACACCTGGCTGTGTCTCACACGTGCTCCTTACTGACCATTTCCCCTTGGAGAAGACAAAGGCACTTCTGCTGTGCAGAAGCAGGAGCAATCCTACATGGCTTTGCCCTCTCTCATTGTCTCCCTTCAGAAGCTCACAAAGCCCTTGGAGTCCTCCTGAGTTCCCTGCTTTGGCAGGTCAAGAAGTCTTGTCATGAGGAGCTCCAGCCCAAGCTCTCTGTGCAGCCAGCCTGCAACACCCCAATGCCTTCTCTTTCTCCAGGAAGTGGTCAAGAAGTCTGTGCACATGGCACTTTGGGACGTGCTTTAGTGCCCATGGTGGGGCTGGGTCAATGGTTGCACTTGATGCTCTTAGAGGTCCTTTCCAATCCAAATAATTCTCTGATTCTGGGACTCGATGACCTGCTGCTGAGCCACCCAGAGGTCCTGCTTGAAGAATGTCTGCTCATGCCTGCTCATCCTGGACTCCTGTGCCCTTCAGGACGGCCTCCCAAGATCCTTTGTCAAGCAGGTTACCAAACAAGGCCAAGTGTGTCCTCTGCAACTCCAGGGTGGCAGAGCTGCTGACCTCACTGCTTACTCCTCTCAGAACAGAAGGCTCCACATTGAGGAACCGCTGTGCCCAAGACGGCCTCCAGGCTCCAGCTCACACCCAGCTCCTTCTTTGCTCACAAACAACAGGGCCAGAGGAGCCGTTGCAGGGCTGCCAGGAAATGAGACCCCCGGCCACAAGGCACCCACAAACCACAGCACCCCAGTTCCACGCCGTGACCTCACTGCTGACACCCCACCTCTGCTGGGCTGGGCTCACCTCTGCTGACAGCCCTGCCAGCATAAAGCCGGCCCAGCGCCTCTCTCCCTCACAGACGCCTCCTGACGCCTTCTCCTGCGCTCTGCTCCCTCCACCAGGTCAGCCTCCAGACCCTCACCCTCCTTCTCCTGCCCCAGTGGCTATCTCTCTCACACCCCCGAGCCCCTGCGCTCCCTCCACACCCTCTCTCTCTTCCAGGGCCCCTCCACCCCACACCCATGGCCTGCTACGACCGCTGCCGCCCCTGCGGACCCACCCCGCTGGCCAACAGCTGCAACGAGCCCTGCGTCTTGCAGTGCCAGGACTCCCGCGTCTTCATCCAGCCTTCCCCGTGCTGGTCACCCTGCCAGGACCCATCCTCACCTCCTTCCCCAGAGCACCGCCGTCGGATCCTCCTCAGGAGCTGCCCTGGGCACTGAGCTCAACGCCCAGGAATGCCCATCTCCTCCGGCGCCTTCGGCAACGGCTACGGCTACGGCTTGGCTGGCCTGGGCTATGGCTGCGGCGCCGCAAGAGGCTGCTTCCCCTGCTGAGGGCCCTGCACACCAACCCTGACACCACACACAGCCTGCAACAGCTCCTGCAACACAAGCCCCTGGCCTCATGCTCGCCCTCCTTGCCGCTCACACTGCCTCCCTTCCTGTGCCTTGCTGCTCCTGCCTCTGCCCTCTGCTTTGCCCTCAATAAACTTCTCCTGCAGACCAGACCCATATGCCTCCTCTGCCTTTCTTCTCCCAGGCCTCTGCCAGCCTCACAGGGGTAAACGTCTGTCGAGGGTTGGGGGGAAGGGCGCAAAGCCTTCTTCCCCCCCCTGTAAGTAGAGGGAAGAAAATCGAAAGGAAAAAAACCCACAGCCGTATTAGCAAAGGGATTGTGTGCTATATTTACAAAGCAGTTTAGGAAATGCAGGTTTATGCACAGAATTTAGAGTATTTACAATATATACAGAAATAGACAACAAAGTAACACAGAAATGAGAGTTCCCTCCTCTGCTGAGGGGGGTTCCCCACCCCTGCTCCCCCTTCTCTCCCCCTTTCCCCTCAGAGGGTTAGAAAGAGAGAAAAAGAGAGACTGTTAATTTAAGCAGAATTTGTTAGTAGAGGCCTCACGCTTTTGTCAGCTTCAAGGTCAAGTCTGGCCGAAAGCCCAGAAAGCTGCGAGCTGCAAAGGGGAAGAAAGAAAGACTGACCAGAAAGCTGCTGTACTCCCAGTTCAAAAGGTGCTTTCTCCCAGTCTACCAATGAAATTAGTTTAGATCTGTCTTTCGTTTATAAACATTCAGCCACAATATCCCCTTTCTTAAAGGGACAGCCTCAAATGGTCACAACGTCTGAGCTGAAGAGGCCATGGGGGTGGCTTGGAAAAGGGCCTGAAGACCTCTCTTCGAAACAATAGACCCAGCCAGAACACTGTAGAGTAGCACAAGGAGACTTCCAGAATGTAACTCAAACCATTCTCATGGCCAAATTCAGGCTTGGACACACCAAGGCGCTTCTGCCCACACCTCAGCCGCCCTCTCTCCCTGGCACCACACTCCTGAAGCACAGTTAGAAATGTCCCTCAGTAGAACTGAGTCCAACCTTTAACCAACACTCCCAATCCAACTCCAAACCAGTGCCCTAAGCACCACAGATAGAAGAGTTTTGGTGACCCTCATACCATTGTCCTTAGCCATCAATCCCCCATGGCCAGAGCCCTCTCTAGAACATTCCTAACCTCAAGCACATCCCTCTGCCTGTGGATCTTGGTGTCATCTGCAAGCTTCTTGAGTGTGCCCTCCATCCCCTTGCCCACATCAGGCTTAGAAGATACTAAAGAGAACAGGCCCCAGCAGAGCCCTGCAGAACAGCACGGCTGAGCAGCCCCCAACTGGATTGGCCTCCATCCACCACCACTCTATGGGCACAGCCATGCTGCCAGTTTGGTCCCCAGGGCAGAGTCTGCAGCTCCCAGCTGTGAGCAGCCACTTTCTCCAGGAAGAGCCTGTGGGGCACACTGGCCAAGAGCTTGCTAAAGCCCTGCTGAAAACCACCCAAAGCTTCTCCCTCACCCACCACGTGGGGCACTTGTTATGGAAGGAGATCTGCTCAGGCAGGCAGCACCTGCCTTTCAAAGCCCTTGCTGACTGGGCCTGATGGCCCAGTTCTCCACCATGTGCTGTGGGATGGCACTCAAGATCATCTGCTCCATCACCTTGCCTGGCACCAAACTCACACCAACAACCCTGTAACATCCAACAGTCTTGTTCTGGCTCTTTGGTGCTGTGGGCAACACCTTGACAAATGTCCATTCAGCTGGGCCAACCAGGACTGCTGGGAAACAATGGAAAGTGTCTTGGGGAGCTCCTCCACCAGCTCCCTCAGTAGCCTTGTCTGCCTCCATCCAGCCCCACACACCTGGCTGTGTCTCACTGGTGCTCCTTACTGACCATTTCCCTTGGAGGAGACAAAGGCACTTCTGCTGTGCAGAAGCAGGAGCAATCCTACTTGGCTTTGCCCTCTCTCATTTTCTCCTTCAGAAGCTCATGTGACCGTTTGAGGCTGTGCCTTTAAGAAAGGGAATATGGTGGACGGATGTTGGGAAACGAAAGAAGAATCTAAACTAATTTCATTGGTGAAGTGGGAGGAAGCACCTTCTGAACTGGGAGTGCAGGAGGAGTATCCTGGGCACTCCAGCACTTTATCTTCAGTCTTGCTTCCGCCTCTTCTTTGGGCAGCAGCTTTCTGTGCTGGGCTTTCTGCCAAGACTTCGGCCTTTAAACCAATAAGATAGAAGGCCTGTATTAACTGCTTTCCAATTAACACAAAACTGCTTTTAACTTCTTTCTTTCTCTTTCTCTCTCTTTTCCGACCTACTCTGGGGAAAGGGGGGGAGGGAGGGGAGAGCGGAGGTGGGGAACCCCCTCTGCAAGGGGGGGAACTCTCATTTCTGTGTTACTCTGTTGTATATCTTTGTATATATTGTAAATATTGTAAATTTGTATATATTCCCCTGCATATCCCACATTGCTTTGTAAATATACAGCTCCACTGCTTTGCTAATTCAGCTTTGAGTTTGGTTTTTTTTTTCCCTTTCCCTTCAGTATTCTTTCCCTTTACTTTACAAGGGGGAAGGGAGGAGGCTTCTTGGCCTTACCCTTCCACCCCACGACAGCTCACAAAGCCCTTGGACTCCTCCTGGGTTCCCTGCTTTGGCATCCACACGTCAAGAAGTCTTCTCTTGAGGAGCTCCAGCCCAAGCTCTCTGTGCAGCCAGCCTGCAACACCCCAATGCCTTCTCTTTCTCCAGGAAGTGGTCAAGAAGCCTGTGCACATGGCACTTTGGGACGTGCTTTAATGCCCATGGTGGGGCTGGGTCAATGGTTGCACTTGATGCTCTTAGAGGTCCTTTCCAATCCAAACAATTCTCTAGATTCTGGGACTCGATGACCTGCTGCTGAGCCACCCAGAGGTCCTGCTTGAAGAATGTCTGCTCATGCCTGCTCATCCTGGACTCCTGTGCCCTTCAGGACGGCCTCCCAAGATCCTTTGTCAAGCAGGTTACCAAACAAGGCCAAGTGTGTCCTCTGCAACTCCAGGGTGGCAGAGCTGCTGACCTCACTGCTTACTCCTCTCAGAACAGAAGGCTCCACCATTGAGGAACCGCTGTGCCCAAGACGACCTCCAGGCTCCAGCTCACACCCAGCTCCTTCGTTGCTCACAAACCATAGGGCCAGAGGAGCCGTTGCAGGGCTGCCAGGAAATGAGACCCCTGGCCACAAGGCACCCACAAACCACAACACCCCAGTGCCACGCTGTGACCTCACTGCTGACACCCCACCTCTGCTGGGCTGGGCTCACCTCTGCTGACAGCCCAGCCAGCATAAAGCCTGCCCAGTGCCTCTCTCCCTCACAGACGCCTCCTGACGCCTTCTCCTGCGCTCTGCTCCCTCCACCAGGTCAGCCTCCAGACCCTCACCCTCCTTCTCCTGCCCCAGTGGCTATCTCTCTCACACCCTGAGCCCCTGCGCTTCCTCCACACCCTCTCTCTCTTCCAGGGCCCCTCCAACCCACACCCATGGCCTGCTACGACCGCTGTCGCCCCTGCGGACCCACCCCACTGGCCAACAGCTGCAACGAGCCCTGCGTCTTGCAGTGCCAGGACTCCCGCGTCTTCATCCAGCCTTCCCCCGTGCTGGTCACCCTGCCAGGACCCATCCTCACCTCCTTCCCCCAGAGCACCGCCGTCGGATCCTCCTCAGGAGCTGCCCTGGGCAGCGAGCTCAACGCCCAGGGAATGCCCATCTCCTCCGGCGCCTTCGGCAACGGCTACGGCTACGGCTTGGCTGGCCTGGGCTATGGCTGCGGTGCTGCAAGAGGCTGCTTCCCCTGCTGAGGGCCCTGCACACCAACCCTGACACCACACACAGCCTGCAACAGCTCCTGCAACACAAGCCCCTGGCCTCATGCTCGCCCTCCTTGCCGCTCACACTGCCTCCCTTCCTGTGCCTTGCTGCTCCTGCCTCTGCCCTCTGCTTCGCCCTCAATAAACTTCTCCTGCAGACCAGACCCACATGCCTCCTCTGCCTTTCTTCTCCCAGGCCTCTGCCAGCCTCACAGGGGTAAACGTCTGTTGAGGGTTGGGGGGAAGGGCGCAAAGCCTTCTTCCCCCCCCTGTAAGTAGAGGGAAGAAAATCGGAAAAAAAACCCACAGCCGTATTAGCAAAGGGATTGTGTGCTATATTTACAAAGCAGTTTAGGAAATGCAGGTTTATGCACAGAATTTAGAGTATTTACAATATATACAGAAATAGACAACAAAGTAACACAGAAATGAGAGTTCCCTCCTCTGATGAGGGGGTTCCCACCCCCTGCTCCCCTTCTCTCCCCCTTTCCCCACAGAGGGTTAGAAAGAGAGGAAAAGAGAGACTGTTAATTTAAGCAGAATTTGTTAGTAGAGGCCTCACGCTTTTGTCAGCTTCAAGGTCAAGTCTGGCCGAAAGCCCAGAAAGCTGCGAGCTGCAAAGGGGAAGAAAGAAAGACTGACCAGAAAGCTGCTGTACTCCCAGTTCAAAAGGTGCTTTCTCCCAGTCTACCAATGAAATTAGTTTAGATCTGTCTTTCGTTTATAAACATTCAGCCACAATATCCCCTTTCTTAAAGGGACAGCCTCAAATGGTCACAACGTCTGAGCTGAAGAGGCCATGGGGGTGGCTTGGAAAAGGGCCTGAAGACCTCTCTTCAAAACAATAGACCCAGCCAGAACACCACAGAGTAGCACAAGGAGACTTCCAGAATGTAACTCAAACCATTCTCATGGCCAAATTCAGGCTTGGACACACCAAGGCGCTTCTGCCCACACCTCAGCCGCCCTCTCTCCCTGGCACCACACTCCTGAAGCACAGTTAGAAATGTCCCTCAGTAGAACTGAGTCCAACCTTTAACCAACACTCCCAATCCAACTCCAAACCAGTGCCCTAAGCACCACAGATAGAAGAGTTTTGGTGACCCTCATACCATTGCCCTTAGCCATCAATCCCCCATGGCCAGAGACCTCTCTAGAACATTCCTAACCTCAAAAACATCCCTCTGCCTGTGGCTCATGGTGTCATCTGCAAGCTTCTTGAGTGTGCCCTCCATCCCCTTGCCCACATCAGGCTTAGAAGATACTAAAGAGAACAGGCCCCAGCAGAGCCCTGCAGAACAGCACGGCTGAGCAGCCCCCAACTGGATTGGCCTCCATCCACCACCACTCTATGGGCACAGCCATGCTGCCAGTTTGGTCCCCAGGGCAGAGTCTGCAGCTCCCAGCTGTGAGCAGCCACTTTCTCCAAAAAGAGCCTGTGGGGCACACTGGCCAAGAGCTTGCTAAAGCCCTGCTGAAAACCACCCAAAGCTTCTCCCTCACCCACCACGTGGGGCACTTGTTATGGAAGGAGAGCTGCTCAGGCAGGCAGCACCTGCCTTTCAAAGCCCTTGCTGACTGGGCCTGATGGCCCAGTTCTCCACCATGTGCTGTGGGATGGCACTCAAGATCATCTGCTCCATCACCTTGCCTGGCACCAAACTCACACCAACAACCCTGTAACATCCAACAGTCTTGTTCTGGCTCTTTGGTGCTGTGGGCAACACCTTGACAAATGTCCATTCAGCTGGGCCAACCAGGACTGCTGGGAAACAATGGAAAGTGTCTTGGGGAACTCCTCCACCAGCTCCCTCAGTAGCCTTGTCTGCCTCCATCCAGCCCCACACACCTGGCTGTGTCTCACTGGTGCTCCTTACTGACCATTTCCCCTTGGAGGAGACAAAGGCACTTCTGCTGTGCAGAAGCAGGAGCAATCCTACTTGGCTTTGCCCTCTCTCATTTTCTCCCTTCAGAAGCTCATGTGACCGTTTGAGGCTGTGCCTTTAAGAAAGGGAATATGGTGGACGGATGTTGGGAAACGAAAGAAGAATCTAAACTAATTTCATTGGTGAAGTGGGAGGAAGCACCTTCTGAACTGGGAGTGCAGGAGGAGTATCCTGGGCACTCCAGCACTTTATCTTCAGTCTTGCTTCCGCCTCTTCTTTGGGCAGCAGCTTTCTGTGCTGGGCTTTCTGCCAAGACTTCGGCCTTTAAACCAATAAGATAGAAGGCCTGTATTAACTGCTTTCCAATTAACACAAAACTGCTTTTAACTTCTTTCTTTCTCTTTCTCTCTCTTTTCCGACCTACTCTGGGGAAAGGGGGGGAGGGAGGGGAGAGCGGAGGTGGGGAACCCCCTCTGCAAGGGGGGGAACTCTCATTTCTGTGTTACTCTGTTGTATATCTTTGTATATATTGTAAATATTGTAAATTTGTATATATTCCCCTGCATATCCCACATTGCTTTGTAAATATACAGCTCCACTGCTTTGCTAATTCAGCTTTGAGTTTGGTTTTTTTTTTCCTTTCCTTCAGTATTCTTTCCCTTTACTTTACAAGGGGAAGGGAGGAGGCTTCTTGGCCTTACCCTTCCACCCCACGACAGCTCACAAAGCCCTTGGAGTCCTCCTGGGTTCCTGCTTTGGCATCCACACGTCAAGAAGTCTTCTCTTGAGGAGCTCCAGCCCAAGCTCTCTGTGCAGCCAGCCTGCAACACCCCAATGCCTTCTCTTTCTCCAGGAAGTGGTCAAGAAGCCTGTGCACATGGCACTTTGGGACGTGCTTTAATGCCCATGGTGGGGCTGGGTCAATGGTTGCACTTGATGCTCTTAGAGGTCCTTTCCAATCCAAACAATTCTCTAGATTCTGGGACTCGATGACCTGCTGCTGAGCCACCCAGAGGTCCTGCTTGAAGAATGTCCGCTCATGCCTGCTCATCCTGGACTCCTGTGCCCTTCAGGACGGCCTCCCAAGATCCTTTGTCAAGCAGGTTACCAAACAAGGCCAAGTGTGTCCTCTGCAACTCCAGGGTGGCAGAGCTGCTGACCTCACTGCTTACTCCTCTCAGAACAGAAGGCTCCACCATTGAGGAACCGCTGTGCCCAAGACGGCCTCCAGGCTCCAGCTCACACCCAGCTCCTTCGTTGCTCACAAACCATAGGGCCAGAGGAGCCGTTGCAGGGCTGCCAGGAAATGAGACCCTGGCCACAAGGCACCCACAAACCACAACACCCCAGTGCCACGCTGTGACCTCACTGCTGACACCCCACCTCTGCTGGGCTGGGCTCACCTCTGCTGACAGCCCAGCCAGCATAAAGCCTGCCCAGTGCCTCTCTCCCTCACAGACGCCTCCTGACGCCTTCTCCTGCGCTCTGCTCCCTCCACCAGGTCAGCCTCCAGACCTCACCCTCCTTCTCCTGCCCCAGTGGCTATCTCTCTCACACCCTGAGCCCCTGCGCTTCCTCCACACCCTCTCTCTCTTCCAGGGCCCCTCCAACCCACACCCATGGCCTGCTACGACCGCTGTCGCCCTGCGGACCCACCCCACTGGCCAACAGCTGCAACGAGCCCTGCGTCTTGCAGTGCCAGGACTCCCCGTCTTCATCCAGCCTTCCCCGTGCTGGTCACCCTGCCAGGACCCATCCTCACCTCCTTCCCCCAGAGCACCGCCGTCGGATCCTCCTCAGGAGCTGCCCTGGGCAGCGAGCTCAACGCCCAGGGAATGCCCATCTCCTCCGGCGCCTTCGGCAACGGCTACGGCTACGGCTTGGCTGGCCTGGGCTATGGCTGCGGCGCTGCAAGAGGCTGCTTCCCCTGCTGAGGGCCCTGCACACCAACCCTGACACCACACACAGCCTGCAACAGCTCCTGCAACACAAGCCCCTGGCCTCATGCTCGCCCTCCTTGCCGCTCACACTGCCTCCTTCCTGTGCCTTGCTGCTCCTGCCTCTGCCCTCTGCTTCGCCCTCAATAAACTTCTCCTGCAGACCAGACCCACATGCCTCCTCTGCCTTTCTTCTCCCAGGCCTCTGCCAGCCTCACAGGGGTAAACGTCTGTTGAGGGTTGGGGGGAAGGGCGCAAAGCCTTCTTCCCCCCCCTGTAAGTAGAGGGAAGAAAATCGAAAGGAAAAAAACCCACAGCCGTATTAGCAAAGGGATTGTGTGCTATATTTACAAGCAGTTTAGGAAATGCAGGTTTATGCACAGAATTTAGAGTATTTACAATATATACAGAAATAGACAACAAAGTAACACAGAAATGAGAGTTCCCTCCTCTGATGAGGGGGTTCCCCACCCTGCTCCCCTTCTCTCCCCCTTTTTCCCCACAGAGGGTTAGAAAGAGAGGAAAAGAGAGACTGTTAATTTAAGCAGAATTTGTTAGTAGAGGCCTCACGCTTTTGTCAGCTTCAAGGTCAAGTCTGGCCGAAAAAGCCCAGAAAGCTGCGAGCTGCAAAGGGGAAGAAAGAAAGACTGACCAGAAAGCTGCTGTACTCCCAGTTCAAAAGGTGCTTTCTCCCAGTCTACCAATGAAATTAGTTTAGATCTGTCTTTCGTTTATAAACATTCAGCCACAATATCCCCTTTCTTAAAGGGACAGCCTCAAATGGTCACAACGTCTGAGCTGAAGAGGCCATGGGGTGGCTTGAAAAGGGCCTGAAGACCTCTCTTCAAAACAATAGACCCAGCCAGAACACCACAGAGTAGCACAAGGAGACTTCCAGAATGTAACTCAAACCATTCTCATGGCCAAATTCAGGCTTGGACACACCAAGGCGCTTCTGCCCACACCTCAGCCGCCCTCTCTCCCTGGCACCACACTCCTGAAGCACAGTTAGAAATGTCCCTCAGTAGAACTGAGTCCAACCTTTAACCAACACTCCCAATCCAACTCCAAACCAGTGCCCTAAGCACCACAGATAGAAGAGTTTTGGTGACCCTCATACCATTGTCCTTAGCCATCAATCCCCCATGGCCAGAGACCTCTCTAGAACATTCCTAACCTCAAAACATCCCTCTGCCTGTGGCTCATGGTGTCATCTGCAAGCTTCTTGAGTGTGCCCTCCATCCCCTTGCCCACATCAGGCTTAGAAGATACTAAAGAGAACAGGCCCCAGCAGAGCCCTGCAGAACAGCACGGCTGAGCAGCCCCCAACTGGATTGGCCTCCATCCACCACCACTCTATGGGCACAGCCATGCTGCCAGTTTGGTCCCCAGGGCAGAGTCTGCAGCTCCCAGCTGTGAGCAGCCACTTTATCCAGGAAGAGCCTGTGGGGCACACTGGCCAAGAGCTTGCTAAAGCCCTGCTGAAAACCACCCAAAGCTTCTCCCTCACCCACCATGTGGGGCACTTGTTATGGAAGAGCTGCTCAGGCAGGCAGCACCTGCCTTTCAAAGCCCTTGCTGACTGGGCCTGATGGCCCAGTTCTCCACCATGTGCTGTGGGATGGCACTCAAGATCATCTGCTCCATCACCTTGCCTGGCACCAAACTCACACCAACAACCCTGTAACATCCAACAGTCTTGTTCTGGCTCTTTGGTGCTGTGGGCAACACCTTGACAAATGTCCATTCAGCTGGGCCAACCAGGACTGCTGGGAAACAATGGAAAGTGTCTTGGGGAACTCCTCCACCAGCTCCCTCAGTAGCCTTGTCTGCCTCCATCCAGCCCCACAGACCTGGCTGTGTCTCACTGGTGCTCCTTACTGACCATTTCCCCTTGGAGGAGACAAAGGCACTTCTGCTGTGCAGAAGCAGGAGCAATCCTACTTGGCTTTGCCCTCTCTCATTTTCTCCTTCAGAAGCTCATGTGACCGTTTGAGGCTGTGCCTTTAAGAAAGGGAATATGGTGGACGGATGTTGGGAAACGAAAGAAGAATCTAAACTAATTTCATTGGTGAAGTGGGAGGAAGCACCTTCTGAACTGGGAGTGCAGGAGGAGTATCCTGGGCACTCCAGCACTTTATCTTCAGTCTTGCTTCCGCCTCTTCTTTGGGCAGCAGCTTTCTGTGCTGGGCTTTCTGCCAAGACTTCGGCCTTTAAACCAATAAGATAGAAGGCCTGTATTAACTGCTTTCCAATTAACACAAAACTGCTTTTAACTTCTTTCTTTCTCTTTCTCTCTCTTTTCCGACCTACTCTGGGGAAAGGGGGAGGGAGGGAGAGCGGAGGTGGGGAACCCCTCTGCAAGGGGGAACTCTCATTTCTGTGTTACTCTGTTGTATATCTTTGTATATATTGTAAATATTGTAAATTTGTATATATTCCCCTGCATATCCCACATTGCTTTGTAAATATACAGCTCCACTGCTTTGCTAATTCAGCTTTGAGTTTGGTTTTTTTTTTCCTTTTCCCTTCAGTATTCTTTCCCTTTACTTTACAAGGGGGAAGGGAGGAGGCTTCTTGGCCTTACCCTTCCACCCCACGACAGCTCACAAAGCCCTTGGACTCCTCCTGGGTTCCCTGCTTTGGCATCCACACGTCAAGAAGTCTTCTCTTGAGGAGCTCCAGCCCAACCTCTCTGTGCAGCCAGCCTGCAACACCCCAATGCCTTCTCTTTCTCCAGGAAGTGGTCAAGAAGCCTGTGCACATGGCACTTTGGGACGTGCTTTAATGCCCATGGTGGGGCTGGGTCAATGGTTGCACTTGATGCTCTTAGAGGTCCTTTCCAATCCAAACAATTCTCTGATTCTGGGACTCGATGACCTGCTGCTGAGCCACCCAGAGGTCCTGCTTGAAGAATGTCTGCTCATGCCTGCTCATCCTGGACTCCTGTGCCCTTCAGGACGGCCTCCCAAGATCCTTTGTCAAGCAGGTTACCAAACTAGGCCAAGTGTGTCCTCTGCAACTCCAGGGTGGCAGAGCTGCTGACCTCACTGCTTACTCCTCTCAGAACAGAAGGCTCCACATTGAGGAACCGCTGTGCCCAAGACGGCCTCCAGGCTCCAGCTCACACCCAGCTCCTTCGTTGCTCACAAACCATAGGGCCAGAGGAGCCGTTGCAGGGCTGCCAGGAAATGAGACCCCTGGCCACAAGGCACCCACAAACCACAACACCCCAGTGCCATGCTGTGACCTCACTGCTGACACCCCACCTCTGCTGGGCTGGGCTCACCTCTGCTGACAGCCCAGCCAGCATAAAGCCTGCCCAGTGCCTCTCTCCCTCACAGACGCCTCCTGACGCCTTCTCCTGCGCTCTGCTCCCTCCACCAGGTCAGCCTCCAGACCCTCACCCTCCTTCTCCTGCCCCAGTGGCTATCTCTCTCACACCCTGAGCCCCTGCGCTTCCTCCACACCCTCTCTCTCTTCCAGGGCCCCTCCACCCCACACCCATGGCCTGCTACAACCGCTGTCGCCCCTGCGGACCCACCCCACTGGCCAACAGCTGCAACGAGCCCTGCGTCTTGCAGTGCCAGGACTCCCGCGTCTTCATCCAGCCTTCCCCCGTGCTGGTCACCCTGCCAGGACCCATCCTCACCTCCTTCCCCCAGAGCACCGCCGTCGGATCCTCCTCAGGGGCTGCCCTGGGCACTGAGCTCAACGCCCAGGGAATGCCCATCTCCTCCGGCGCCTTCAGCAACGGCTACGGCTACGGCTTGGCTGGCCTGGGCTATGGCTGCGGCGCCGCAAGAGGCTGCTTCCCCTGCTGAGGGCCCTGCACACCAACCCTGACACCACACACAGCCTGCAACAGCTCCTGCAACACAAGACTTGGCCTCATGCTCGCCCTGCTTGCCCCTCACACTGCCTCCCTTCCTGTGCCTCGCTGCTCCTGCCTCTGCCCTCTGCTTTGCCCTCAATAAACTTCTCCTGCAGACCAGACCCACATGCCTCCTCTGAATTTCTTCTCAAGGCCAGGCCTCACCTGGCCTTTGCAGTCGGTCAAAACCGTCCACAGCAGCTCTCCTCACAAATTTGCCACCAGCAATACCTCACAGCAGCACCTTGGGAGGGTTTGGATTGTGACACAGCCCCAACTGTGCCTCACACAAAGGCTCCAACACCACAACGTTCCTCTGTGATGCCTCTGGCCAAGTCCCTCCACAGGCTGCTCAGCTGACCACCAGCCTTGCTTTGCAACCCTCACTTGGTGTAGTGCTTGGTCCTTCTTGCACCATCTGCCTGGCCAGTGTACCCATTCCCCCCAGGTGGCTGGTCCCAGGCCATGCTCTTACCTTCCTATGGCATCCTCAACTCGCCCCCTGGGGAGCAGCCTTAGGACACCATTTCCTCTTCACTGCAGGCTCTGGGCTAGTGTCGTAGTTTTTGCTGGCTGCCCTCTGCTACGGGGGTGCTTCCTGTGTCCAGAAGCCCAGCCCATTGGGTGGACACAGGAAATTAGGTATTTCCTACCATGATTCCTGCACCACTATAAAATCCACATCGAGGTCTGGCACTTCCTCTTTTCCTTCCTCTCCGCCACCCGGTAACTGGGGGAGATGTCTCCCGGCTGTGTCCCTGGTTAGGACCTAAGCGATGGGGGGATGGGCAATCTCAGACCTGGCCAGCTGAGACTGGCCTAGCAGTGGAGGGGTGGGGAGGGAGGAGGAGACCTGTGGGTCTTTGGAGCACCCTCAGGTGGGGATGGGATCGTTCAGGGTCTGTTTTGGGGTCTCTCTTGTCACTGTGCTTCTAGCTTTCTGCACGCACTCACTGTTCTCTATTTACACTTTCCATCACTTTGGCAATCCGTTTGTCTGGCTCGTTCTTTCTGCGCGTGGTGGGGAGGGGGGTTTGCCCCAACCCATTACAACTAGCATTCTCCAGCCTCACAGGGGAAAACGTCTGAGCTGAAGAGGCCATGGGGGGTGGCTTGGAAAAGGGCCTGAAGACCCCTCTTCAAACCAAAAGACCCAACCAGAACACCACAGAGTATCACTAGGAGACTTCCAGAATGTAACTCAAACCATTCTCATGGCCAAATTCAGGCTTGGACACACCAAGGCGCTTCTGCCCACACCTCAGCCACCCTCTCTCCCTGGCACCACACTCCTGAAGCACAGAATCACAAGTTGGAAATGTCCCTCAGTAGAACTGACTGCAGCCTTTAACCAACACTCCCAATCCAACTCCAAACCAGCGCCCTATGCACCACAGACAGAACAGAGTTTTGGTGACCCTCATACCATAGTCCCCCCATGGCCAGAGCCCTCTCTAGAGCATTCCTAACCTCAAGAACATCAGTCTGCCTGTGGATCTTGGTGTCATCTGCAAGCTTCTTGAGTGTGCCCTCCATCCCCTTGCCCATATCAGGCTTAGAAGATACTAAAGAGAACAGGCCCCAGCGGAGCCCTGCAGAACAGCACGGCTGAGCAGCCCCCAACTGGATTGGCCTCCATCCACCACCACTCTATGGGCAAAGCCATGCTGCCAGTTTGGTCCCCAGGGCAGAGTCTGCAGCTCCCAGCTGTGAGCAGCCACATTCTCCAAAAAGAGGCTATGGGGCACACTGGCCAAGAGCTTGCTAAAGCCCTGCTGAAAACCACCCAAAGCTTCTCCCTCACCCACCACGTGGGGCACTTGTTATGGAAGGAGATCTGCTCAGGCAGGCAGCACCTGCCTTTCAAAGCCCTTGCTGACTGGGCCTGATGGCCCAGTTCTCCACCATGTGCTGTGGGATGGCACTCAAGATCATCTGCTCCATCACCTTGCCTGGCACCAAACTCACACCAACAACCCTGTAACATCCAACAGTCTTGTTCTGGCTCTTTGGTGCCATGGGCAACACCTTGACAAATGTCCATTCAGCTGGGCCAACCAGGACTGCTGGGAAACAATGGAAAGTGTCTTGGGGAGCTCCTCCACCAGCTCCCTCAGTAGCCTTGCCTGCCTCCATCCAGCCCCACACACCTGGCTGTGTCTCACACGTGCTCCTTACTGACCATTTCCCTTGGAGAAGACAAAGGCACTTCTGCTGTGCAGAAGCAGGAGGTATCCTACATGGCTTTGCCCTCTCTCATTGTCTCCCTTCAGAAGCTCACAAAGCCCTTGGAGTCCTCCTGAGTTCCCTGCTTTGGCAGGTCAAGAAGTCTTCTCATGAGGAGCTCCAGCCCAAGCTCTCTGTGCAGCCAGCCTGCAACACCCCAATGACTTCTCTTTCTCCAGGAAGTGGTCAAGAAGTCTGTGCACGTGGCACTTTGGGACGTGCTTTAGTGCCCTTGGTGGGGCTGGGTCAATGGTTGCACTTGATGCTCTTAGAGGTCCTTTCCAATCCAAATAATTCTCTGATTCTGGGACTCGATGACCTGCTGCTGAGCCACCCAGAGGTCCTGCTTGAAGAATGTCTGCTCATGCCTGCTCATCCTGGACTCCTGTGCCCTTCAGGACGGCCTCCCAAGATCCTTTGTCAAGCAGGTTACCAAACTAGGCCAAGTGTGTCCTCTGCAACTCCAGGGTGGCAGAGCTGCTGACCTCACTGCTTACTCCTCTCAGAACAGAAGGCTCCACATTGAGGAACCGCTGTGCCCAAGACGGCCTCCAGGCTCCAGCTCACACCCAGCTCCTTCGTTGCTCACAAACCATAGGGCCAGAGGAGCCGTTGCAGGGCTGCCAGGAAATGAGACCCCCGGCCACAAGGCACCCACAAACCACAGCACCCCAGTGCCACGCCATGACCTCACTGCTGACACCCCACCTCTGCTGGGCTGGGCTCACCTCTGCTGACAGCCCAGCCAGCATAAAGCCGGCCCAGCAACTCTCTCCCTCACAGACGCCTCCTGACGCCTTCTCCTGCGCTCTGCTCCCTCCACCAGGTCAGCCTCCAGACCCTCACCCTCCTTCTCCTGCCCCAGTGGCCATCTCTCTCACACCCCTGAGCCCCCACACTCCCTCCACACCCTCTCTCTCTTCCAGGGCCCCTCCACCCCACACCCATGGCCTGCTACGACCGCTGCCGCCCCTGCGGACCCACCCCACTGGCCAACAGCTGCAACGAGCCCTGCGTCAGGCAGTGCCAGGACTCCCGCGTCTTCATCCAGCCTTCCCCCGTGCTGGTCACCCTGCCAGGACCCATCCTCACCTCCTTCCCCCAGAGCACCGCCGTCGGATCCTCCTCAGGAGCTGCCCTGGGCAGCGAGCTCAACGCCCAGGGAATGCCCATCTCCTCCGGCGCCTTCGGCAACGGCTACGGCTACGGCTTGGCTGGCCTGGGCTATGGCTGCGGCGCCGCAAGAGGCTGCTTCCCCTGCTGAGGGCCCTGCACACCAACCCTGACACCACACACAGCCTGCAACAGCTCCTGCAACACAAGCCCCTGGCCTCATGCTCGCCTCCCTTGCCGCTCACACTGCCTCCCTTCCTGTGCCTTGCTGCTCCTGCCTCTGCCCTCTGCTTTGCCCTCAATAAACTTCTCCTGCAGACCAGACCCATATGCCTCCTCTGCCTTTCTTCTCCCAGGCCTCTGCCAGCCTCACAGGGGTAAACGTCTGTCGAGGGTTGGGGGGAAGGGCGCAAAGCCTTCTTCCCCCCCCGTAAGTAGAGGGAAGAAAATCGAAAGGAAAAAAACCCACAGCCGTATTAGCAAAGGGATTGTGTGCTATATTTACAAAGCAGTTTAGGAAATGCAGGTTTATGCACAGAATTTAGAGTATTTACAATATATACAGAAATAGACAACAAAGTAACACAGAAATGAGAGTTCCCTCCTCTGATGAGGGGGGTTCCCCACCCCTGCTCCCCCTTCTCTCCCCCTTTCCCCACAGAGGGTTAGAAAGAGAGGAAAAGAGAGACTGTTAATTTAAGCAGAATTTGTTAGTAGAGGCCTCACGCTTTTGTCAGCTTCAAGGTCAAGTCTGGCCGAAAGCCCAGAAAGCTGCGAGCTGCAAAGGGGAAGAAAGAAAGACTGGCCAGAAAGCTGCTGTACTCCCAGTTCAAAAGGTGCTTTCTCCCAGTCTACCAATGAAATTAGTTTAGATCTGTCTTTCGTTTATAAACATTCAGCCACAATATCCCCTTTCTTAAAGGGACAGCCTCAAATGGTCACAACGTCTGAGCTGAAGAGGCCATGGGGGTGGCTTGGAAAAGGGCCTGAAGACCTCTCTTCGAAACAATACACCCAGCCAGAACACTGTAGAGTAGCACAAGGAGGCTTCCAGAATGTAACTCAAACCATTCTCATGGCCAAATTCAGGCTTGGACACACCAAGGCGCTTCTGCCCACACCTCAGCCGCCCTCTCTCCCTGGCACCACACTCCTGAAGCACAGTTAGAAATGTCCCTCAGTAGAACTGAGTCCAACCTTTAACCAACACTCCCAATCCAACTCCAAACCAGTGCCCTAAGCACCACAGATAGAAGAGTTTTGGTGACCCTCATACCATTGTCCTTAGCCATCAATCCCCCATGGCCAGAGCCCTCTCTAGAACATTCCTAACCTCAAAAACATCCCTCTGCCTGTGGCTCATGGTGTCATCTGCAAGCTTCTTGAGTGTGCCCTCCATCCCCTTGCCCACATCAGGCTTAGAAGATACTAAAGAGAACAGGCCCCAGCAGAGCCCTGCAGAACAGCACGGCTGAGCAGCCCCCAACTGGATTGGCCTCCATCCACCACCACTCTATGGGCACAGCCATGCTGCCAGTTTGGTCCCCAGGGCAGAGTCTGCAGCTCCCAGCTGTGAGCAGCCACTTTCTCCAGGAAGAGCCTGTGGGGCACACTGGCCAAGAGCTTCCTAAAGCCCTGCTGAAAACCACCCAAAGCTTCTCCCTCACCCACCATGTGGGGCACTTGTTATGGAAGGAGAGCTGCTCAGGCAGGCAGCACCTGCCTTTCAAAGCCCTTGCTGACTGGGCCTGATGGCCCAGTTCTCCACCATGTGCTGTGGGATGGCACTCAAGATCATCTGCTCCATCACCTTGCCTGGCACCAAACTCACACCAACAACCCTGTAACATCCAACAGTCTTGTTCTGGCTCTTTGGTGCTGTGGGCAACACCTTGACAAATGTCCATTCAGCTGGGCCAACCAGGACTGCTGGGAAACAATGGAAAGTGTCTTGGGGAACTCCTCCACCAGCTCCCTCAGTAGCCTTGTCTGCCTCCATCCAGCCCCACACACCTGGCTGTGTCTCACTGGTGCTCCTTACTGACCATTTCCCTTGGAGGAGACAAAGGCACTTCTGCTGTGCAGAAGCAGGAGCAATCCTACTTGGCTTTGCCCTCTCTCATTTTCTCCCTTCAGAAGCTCATGTGACCGTTTGAGGCTGTGCCTTTAAGAAAGGGAATATGGTGGACGGATGTTGGGAAACGAAAGAAGAATCTAAACTAATTTCATTGGTGAAGTGGGAGGAAGCACCTTCTGAACTGGGAGTGCAGGAGGAGTATCCTGGGCACTCCAGCACTTTATCTTCAGTCTTGCTTCCGCCTCTTCTTTGGGCAGCAGCTTTCTGTGCTGGGCTTTCTGCCAAGACTTCGGCCTTTAAACCAATAAGATAGAAGGCCTGTATTAACTGCTTTCCAATTAACACAAAACTGCTTTTAACTTCTTTCTTTCTCTTTCTCTCTCTTTTCCGACCTACTCTGGGGAAAGGGGGAGGGGAGGGAGAGCCCCCCTCTGCAAGGGGGAACTCTCATTTCTGTGTTACTCTGTTGTATATCTTTGTATATATTGTAAATATTGTAAATTTGTATATATTCCCTGCATATCCCACATTGCTTTGTAAATATACAGCTCCACTGCTTTGCTAATTCAGGAGTTTGGTTTGGTTTTTTTCCCTTTCCCTTCAGTATTCTTTCCTTTACTTTACAAGGGGGAAGGGAGGAGGCTTCTTGGCTTCCACCCCACGACAGCTCACAAAGCCCTTGGACTCTCCTGGGTTCCCTGCTTTGCATCCACACGCCTTCTCTTGAGGAGCTCCAGCCCAACCTCTCTGTGCAGCCAGCCTGCAACACCCCAATGCCTTCTCTTTCTCCAGGAAGTGGTCAAGAAGCCTGTGCACATGGCACTTTGGGACGTGCTTTAATGCCCATGGTGGGGCTGGGTCAATGGTTGCACTTGATGCTCTTAGAGGTCCTTTCCAATCCAAACAATTCTCTGATTCTGGGACTCAATGACCTGCTGCTGAGCCACCCAGAGGTCCTGCTTGAAGAATGTCTGCTCATGCCTGCTCATCCTGGACTCCTGTGCCCTTCAGGACGGCCTCCCAAGATCCTTTGTCAAGCAGGTTACCAAACAAGGCCAAGTGTGTCCTCTGCAACTCCAGGGTGGCAGAGCTGCTGACCTCACTGCTTACTCCTCTCAGAACAGAAGGCTCCACATTGAGGAACCGCTGTGCCCAAGACGGCCTCCAGGCTCCAGCTCACACCCAGCTCCTTCTTTGCTCACAAACATCAGGGCCAGAGGAGCCATTGCAGGGCCACCAGGAAATGAGACCCCCAGCCACAAGGAGAAAGTTCTTCCCAGAGAATATGCTGCCCAGGGAGGTGGTGGAGTCCCCATCCCTGGAGGTGTTCAAGAGGGGATTGGATGTGGCACTTGGTGCCATGGTTTAGTCATGAGGTCTGTGGTGACAGCTTGGACTTGATGAGCTTTGAGGTCTCTTCCAACCTTGGTGACTGTGATTCTGTGATTTTAGACATGTCTTGCCTGCAAGTTCCTTTTGCCCTCTGCAGTGAGTAGCAATCAAATGGAGAGGAGAGGCCCAGGTTGTGAGATAGAATAGAATAGAGTAGAATAAACCAGGTTGGAAGAGACCTTCAAGATCATTGTGTCCAAGCTATCATCCAACACCACCTAATCAACTAACTCATGGCACCAAGCACCCTGTCAAGTCTCCTCCTGAACACCTCAAGTGATGCTGACTCCACCACCTCCCTGGGCAGCCCATTGCAATGGGCAATCACTCTCTCTGTGTAGAATTTCTTCCTCACCTCCAGCCTAAACCTCCCCTGGCACAGCCTGAGACTGTGTCCTCTTCTTCTGGTGCTGGCTGCCTGGGAGAAGAGACTAACCTCTGCTGTCTGCAACCTCCCTTCAGGGAGTTGGAGAGAGCAAGAAGGTCTCCCCTGAGCCTCCTCTTCTCCAGGCTAAGCAACCCCAGCTCCCTCAGCCTCTCCTCACAGGGCTATGCTCCAGACCCCTCTCCAGCTTTCTTGCCCTTCTCTGGACACCTTCCAGCAGCTCAACCTCTTTCCTAACCTGAGGAGCCCAGAACTGGACACAGGACTCAAGGTGTGGCCTAACCAGTGCAGTGCACAGGGCTAGAATGACCTCCCTGCTCCTGCTGGCCACACTGTTCCTGATGCAGGCCAGGATGCCATTGGCCCTCCTGGCTGCCTGGGCACACTGCTGGCTTATATTCAGCTTCTGTCCACCAGCACCCCCAGGTCCCTCTCTGCCTGGCTGCTCTCAGCCACTCTGACCCCAGCCTGTAGCACTGCCTGGGGTTGCTGTGGCCAATGTGCAGCACCTGGCACTTGGACTTGTTGAATGGCATCCTGTTGGCCTCTGCCCATCTGTCCAGCCTGTCAAGGTCCCTCTGCAGAGCCTCTCTATCCTCCAGCAGATCAACTCCTGCCCCCAGCCTGGTGTCACCTGTAAATCTACTGATGATGATGACAATGCCCTCATCCAGATCATCAATGAAGATGTTAAAGAGCACAGGGCCCAGCACTAATCCTTGGGGCACGCCACTGGTGCCTGGCTGTCAGCTGGCTGTGGCACCATTCACCACCACTCTCTGGGCTCAGCCTCCAGCCACTTCCTAACCCAGCTCAGAGTGCTGCTGTCCCAGCCAGGGGCTGACAGCTTGGCCAGGAGCTTGCTGTGGGGGATGCTGTCAAAGGCCTTACTGAGGTCCAGGCAGACCACATCCACAGCCTGCCCCACATCCACCAGGCAGTCACCTGGGCATGGAAGGAGATCAGGTTGGTCAGGCAGGACCTGCCCTTCCTAAATCCATGCTGGCTGGGCCTGAGCCCTTGGCCATCCTGTAAGTGCTGTGTGATTGCTCTCAGGATGACTGTTCCATGATCTTGCCTGGCACTGAGGTCAGGCTGACAGGCCTGGAATTCCCTGGCTCATCCAACCAGCCCTGCTTGTGGATGGGCACCACCTTGGCAGCTTCCAGTCCTCTGGGACCTCTCCAGTGAGACAGGGCTGGTGACAAATGATGGAGAGCAGGTTGGCCAGCTCCTCTGCCAGCTCTCTCAGCACCCTAGGATGGATCCCATCTGGTCCCATGGACTTGTGGGGATCCAGGCAGCTGAGCAGATCTCCAACTACTCCATTCTGAAACAGAGGAAAACTATGCTGCTCCCTGGCTCCTTCTGCCAGCTCTGGAGGCCAGCTGTCTGGTAGACATTCTGTCCTGCTAGTAAAAATTGAGGCAAAGAAGGTGTTAAGTATCTCTGCCTTTTCCTCATCCCTTGTCACAACATTCCCCTCCGTGTCCACCAAGGAGTGGAGGTTGTCCCTGCCCTTCCTCTTGCTATTAATGTATTTATAGAAGGACTTTTTGTTGTCCTTCACAGCAGAGGCCAGGCTAAGCTCCAAATGTGCTTTTGCCTCCCTAATTTTCTTCCTACAACACCTAGCAACATCCTTAAACATTCCATGGGTTGCCTCACCTTTCTTCCAAAGACGATACACCCTCTTTTTTTCCCTTACTTCTTTCAGAAGCTCATTGCCCGTCCAGGCTGGCCGTCTGCCCCAGCGGCTCACCTTCCGGCACATAGGCATAGCCTGCTCCTGATGGGTGCTGCACACTCCTGAAGCCAGGAGAGCAGCACTCTGCCAGGTGCCTGAGCACAGACCTTCAGCAGGCTCCCCCCACCTGCTCACAGACAGCCCTCCAGGCAGGGCCAGCTCCTGCTCCAGGAGCCACAGCCCAGCAGCAGCAGGAGGCAATCAGAGCAGGGCAGAGGGAAGAGTTTGTGTCTTCCTGCCATCTCCCCCAGCCTTAGCCCTGTGCTGTCCCTGCCCACAGACCCAAACCTGCACTCAGGTGGTTCTGAAGGCAGCAGGGGGTGCAGGGGATGAAGTAAGCTGGGGCTGAAGGTCATCTGGAGAAGCTAAGGGATTTAAACCCCCCTTGTGGGAAGCCTCATCCCAGAACTCAGTGGCTCCCTGTGGCACTGACCTAAGGTCAGTTTGCCTGTGGCTGCAAGCACTGCATATTTTCTGCTGCAGGAGCTGACCTTCAGGCCCCCCTGCTTTTCTCTACCCTTCCTCCAAGCCCCAGGCACAAACACAGCTTCTGTTTGCTCTGGAGATGCCTCTCCTGGAGCCACTCTCCCTGACTGGTGCTCTTGGGAAGGTTTGCCACAAAATGGGAGCTGAGCTTTCCCTGTGGTCCATTGTCCCTCCCAGAGCAAAAGACCCCTGCAGTTCAGCAGGCACAACATGCTATCAAGAATCACTGCAGGGAGGACAGAGAGCAGTGAGCACAGCCTCAGAGCTGTCCTGAGTGATCCAGACGAGGCAAAGTGGCCATGGGGAGTGAGGGCTGCCAGCACTCCTCCATTCCCCCCACCAAGATCATGGACCAGAGCCTCCTGAAGGCTTTGCTAAGGCACACAGAGAATGGAGTGCCAGCCCTGCCCTGGCACAGAACAGCCCTGCCCCAGCCCTGCCCCGGCACAGAACAGCCCTGCCCCAGCCCTGCCCCGGCACAGAACAGCCCTGCCCCAGCCCTGCCCCAGAACAGCCCTGCCCCAGAACAGCCCTGCCCCAGCCCCCCCACACTACCGCCCCCACAATGCACCGCGGCGCCGGCCGCTCCCCGCAGGCTCGGTTTTGATTGGCTGCTACCACCAGGAGGGGTCCTGCGGGCGAGGCGGTCCGCGCGCGGGGGCTGGCCGCGCCGTGCCGGTGCGCAGTGCTCAGGCGCCGCGCAGGGCTGCCCGGCCGCTGCCATTGCCGCGGGGACGATGTCTCACTGCAGCCGCGCCGCCGCGCGCCTCCTGGGCCGCTTCCTGCGACGTGAGTACCGAGCCGCCCCACCCCCGGCTCGCGCCTGCCCGGCCCCACCGGGCGCGAGCCGCCGCCTGCCCGCCCCCGCCGCCCGGCCCCGGGAGGCCGCAGGGGCTGCCGGGGGAGCCGCCGGCGGGCTCCGCTCGCCCCCAAGGGGCCCCGCGGCGGGGCAAGGTCACCCCAGGCACCGTCCCGCCTGGCACCGGGCCCCGGGGCGCTGCGAGCGGGAGGGAGCAGCTCCGGAGGAGGGCACGGAGACCATCGGGGGCTGGGAGCAGCTGTGCTGCGGGGACGGGAGGCAGCCTGAACCATCGCCCCTGCTCCTGTCCCTGCAGGCCTTGGCAGGCTCCCTGCAGCCTTCCTGTAGCCCCTCTGCACCTAGGGCAAGGTTGCTCTTAGGTCTCCCCGGAGCCCTCTCTTCCCCGGGCTGAACAGCCCCAGCCAGCTCTGCCGGCGGCGCTGGGCTGTCAGGCTCGGGGCGGGAGGGGAGCAGGGCTTAGAGCTGCGCCCCCAGCGCCGGCTGCGCTCGTCCGAAGCGGAGGCAGGCTGTGCGCCGAGGCACGGGGCAGGGCGAAGGGCACAGGGCACAGGCGGCTGCAGGGGTCACCGTGTCACAGTCAGCAAGAGCTCAGGCACGGAGGGTGGCCAGGCACAGCTGTCAGCACCCAGGAAAGCTGTGTTCCCCAAGGCAGCCCTGGAAAGAAAACTCCACAAGGCCCAGAGGAAGCTGAGAGAGGTGGATCTGTCACTTAGAGGTGTTGGGAAGAGACCTCTCAGATCCCAGGGGTGGTTTGGATGAAAGACAGCTGAGATCCCAGGGGTGGTTGGGGCCAGAGCCAGCTGAGATCCCAGGGGTGGTTTGGATTAGAGCCAGCTGAGATCCCAGGGGTGATTTGGAGGAGAGCCAGCTGAGATCCCAGGGGTGGTTTGGGCCAGAGCCAGCTGAGATCCCAGGGGTGGTTTGGGCCAGAGCCAGCTGAGATCCCAGGGGTGATTTGGGCGAGAGACAGCTGAGATCCCAGGGGTGGTTTGGATTAGAGCCAGCTGAGATCCCAGGGGTGATTTGGAGGAGAGCCAGCTGAGATCCCAGGGGTGGTTTGGGCCAGAGCCAGCTGAGATCCCAGGGGTGGTTTGGGCCAGAGCCAGCTGAGATCCCAGGGGTGGTTTGGGCGAGAGCCAGCTGAGATCCCAGGGGTGGTTTGGGCCAGAGCCAGCTGAGATCCCAGGGGTGGTTTGGGCCAGAGCCAGCTGAGATCCCAGGGGTGGTTTGGGCCAGAGCCAGCTGAGATCCCAGGGGTGATTTGGAGGAGAGCCAGCTGAGATCCCAGGAGTGATTTGGAGGAGAGCCAGCTGAGATCCCAGGGGTGGTTTGGGCCAGAGCCAGCTGAGATCCCAGGGGTGGTTTGGGCCAGAGCCATCTGAGATCCCAGGGGTGGTTTGGGCCAGAGCCAGCTGAGATCCCAGGGGTGGTTTGGATGAGAGACAGCTGAGATCCCAGGGGTGGTTTGGATGGGAGACAGCTGAGATCCCAGGGGTGGTTTGGATGGGAGACAGCTGAGTTCCCAGGGGTGGTTTGGGCGAGAGACAGCTGAGATCCCAGGGGTGGTTTGGGCGAGAGCCAGCTGAGATCCCAGGGGTGGTTTGGGCGAGAGCCAGCTGAGATCCCAGGGGTGGTTTGGGCGAGAGACAGCTGAGATCCCAGGGGTCACACTGGTGGTGTGTTGTTCTGTGGTGACCAGGAGCACTGTGACCCCAGTCCTTCAGTCTGCAGGTTTCTCTGGGTGCTGTTCTGAAGCTCCCCATGGAGAACCAAGTGCCTCTTTGTTTCCTGTTGTGTTCTCTGCAGTGTGGGTTGTGTGTGTGTGTGCAGGGGATGCTTCAGCCTCTACTGAAACTCTCTGTAGCAAAGGTGAAAGGAATGCTTGCCCACTGGTGAGAAGTGTGGGGTACTCTGCAACTGCTTGCCCAGGGAGGCTGTGGATTCCCCCTGCCTGGAGGTGTTCAGGGCCAGGCTGGATGAGACCTGGAGCAGCCTGTGCTGGTGGGAGGGGTCCCTGCCCGTGGCAGGGAGCTGGAGCTGGATGATCTTGAGGGTCCCTTCCAGCCCAACCCATTCCATGAATCCCTGAGCACTTCCTCTCCTGAAGCTCTTCATAAGCCAGAAGCAATCAAAGGCTTCCAAGCACCTCTCTCCAGAGCCCCTCTGCCAGAAGCCCCAGAGGGCTAACCAGATTGAGACTGGATGTGAGGAACAAGTTCTGCCCCAGGAGGCTGCTGGAACACTGCAGCAGGTTGCCCAGGGAGGTGGCTGAGGCTCCATCCCTGGAGCTTTTCCTGGTGAGGCTGGACAGGACTCTGGGCAACCTGCTCCAGTGGAGGATGTCCCTGCTGAGTGCAGAGGGGTTGGGCTGGGTGAGCTGTGGAGCTCCCTTCCAGCCCAGCCCATCCTGTGATCTAGAGAGAAGGAGCAGTTATGTTGTGATGAGGATGGTGAGACCCTGGCCCAGGCTGCCCAGAGGCAGGAGCTGCCCCATCCCTGGGTCCAGCTGAGGTGGCTGGGGGCTCTGAGATCTAGCTGCAGTTGCCCCTGCTGGCTGCAGGGTGTTGGGTTAGCTGCCCTTGAAAGGTCCTTTCCCACCCCAACCATTCTGTGACTCCCTACCTGCTCATGAAGGCTTTTAAAGCAGCTGCTGCACGGTGAGAGCTTTCCCTGGGAACCTTCCTTTGGTGCTCTCCCAAAGGCTCACAGGCTGCTGGGCCCCGAGGCCTGGGCCTTGGCTGTGCTCTCAGTGGGAAGCTTCCCTTGGCAGCATCAGCTCCTGAGCCTCCAGCTGGCTGTGTTGCAGAGGAGGTGCAAGGCCTTGGTTGTGGTGGTGCCCTGCAGGAAGCTGTGCCGTGCCTCCCCGCCCCTGCCGTGCCTCCCTGCCCCCACCCTGGCAGTGTGTTCCCATCCCCACCCGTGCAGCGCGTTCCCGTCCCCGCCCATGCCACACCTTCCCGCCCGTGCAGCGCGTTCCCATCCCCTCTCGTGCAGCGCGTCCCCATCCCCGCCCGTGCCACACCTTCCCGCCCGTGCAGCGCGTTCCCGTCCCCTCTCGTGCAGCGCGTTCCCATCCCCGCCCGTGCCACACCTTCCCGCCCGTGCAGCGCGTTCCCGTCCCGCCCCTGCCGTGCCTCCCTGCCCCCACCCTGGCAGTGTGTTCCCATCCCCACCCGTGCAGCGCGTTCCGTCCCCCATGCCACACCTTCCCGCCCGTGCAGCGTTTTCCCATCCCTCTCGTGCAGCGCGTTCCCGTCCACACCTTCCCGCCCGTGCAGCGCGTTCCGTCCCCTCTCGTGCGTTCCGTCCCCTCTCGTGCCAGCCTTTTCCCGCCCGTGCAGCGTTCCGTCCCCTCTCGTGCAGCGTTCGTTCCCCCCTCTCCAGCGCGTTCTTCCCCTCTCGTGCAGCGTTCCGTCCCGCCCGTGCCACACCTTCCCGTCCGTGCAGCGCGTTCCCGTCCCCTCTCGTGCAGCGCGTTCCCGTCCCCTCTCGTGCAGCGCGTTCCCGTCCCCTCTCGTGCAGTGCGTTCCCGTCCCCTCTTGTGCAGAGCGTTCCCGTCCCCTCTCGTGCAGCGCGTTCCCGTCCCCTCTTGTGCAGCGCGTTCCCATCCCCGCCCGTGCCACACCTTCCCGCCCGTGCCGCGCGTTCCCGTCCCTGCCCGTGCCACACCTTCCCGCCCGTGCCGCGCGTTCCCGTCCCTGCCCGTGCCACACCTTCCCGCCCGTGCAGCGCGTTCCCGTCCCCTCTCGTGCAGCGCGTTCCCGTCCCCTCTCGTGCAGCGCGTTCCCGTCCCGCCCGTGCCACACCTTCCCGCCCGTGCCGCGCGTTCCCGTCCCCTCTTGTGCCGCGCGTTCCCATCCCGTCTCGTGCAGCGCGTTCCCGTCCCCTCTCATGCAGCGTGTTCCCATCCCCGCCCGTGCCACATCTTCCCGCCCGTGCAGCGCGTTCCCGTCCCCTCTCGTGCTGCGCGTTCCCATCCCTGCCCGTGCCACACCTTTCCGCCCGTGCAGCGTTTCCCGTCCCCTCTCGTGCAGCGCGTTCCCATCCCCGCCCGTGCAGCGCGTTCCCGCCCGTGCAGCGCGTTCCCGTCCCCGCCCGTGCAGCGCGTTCCCGTCCCCTCTCGTGCAGCGCGTTCCCATCCCCGCCCGTGCCACACCTTCCCGCCCGTGCAGCGTTCCCATCCCCTCTCATGCAGCGCGTTCCCGTCCCCTCTCGTGCAGCACGTTCCCATCCCCACCCGTGCCACACCTTCCCGCCCGTGCAGCGCGTTCCCGTCCCCTCTCCTGCAGCGCATTCCCGTCCCCTCTTGTACAGCGCGTTCCCATCCCTGCCCGTGGCACACCTTTCCGCCCGTGCAGTCCCCTCTCGTGCAGCGTTTCTCATCCCGTGCCACACCTTCCCGCCCGTGCAGCGTTTCCCGTCCCGCCCTGCAGCGCGTTCCCGTCCCTCCCGTGCAGCGCGTTCCCGTCCCCTCTCGTGCAGCGCGTTCCGTCCCCACCCGTGCCACACCTTCCTGCCCGTGCAGCGCGTTCCCGTTCCCTCTCGTGCAGCGTTCCGTCCCATCCGCCCGTGCCAGCGTTCCGTCCCCTCTCGTGCAGCGCGTTCCCATCCCCGCCCGTGCCACACCTTCCCGCCCGTGCAGCGTGTTCCCGTCCCCTCTCGTGCAGCGCGTTCCCATCCCTGCCCGTGCCACACCTTTCCGCCCGTGCAGCGCGTTCCCGTCCCCTCTCGTGCAGCGCGTTCCCGTCCCCTCTCCTGCAGCGCGTTCCCGTCCCCTCTCGTGCAGCGCGTTCCCATCCCCGCCCGTGCAGCGCGTCCCCGCCCGTGCAGCGCGTTCCCGTCCCCTCTCGTGCAGTGCGTTCCCATCCCCGCCCGTGCCACACCTTCCCGCCCGTGCAGCGCGTTCCCGTCCCCCCGTGCCACACCTTCCCGCCCGTGCAGCGCGTTCCCGTCCCCTCTCGTGCAGCGCGTTCCCGTCCCCTCTCGTGCAGCGCGTTCCCGTCCCCGCCCGTGCCACACCTTTCCTCCCGTGCAGCACGTTCCCGTCCCTGCCCGTGCAGCGCGTTCCCATCCCCGCCCGTGCCACACCTTCCCGCCCGTGCAGCGCGTCCCCGCCCGTGCAGCGCGTTCCCGTCCCCTCTCGTGCAGTGCGTTCCCATCCCCGCCCGTGCCACACCTTCCCGCCCGTGCAGCGTGTTCCCGTCCCTGCCCGTGCCACACCTTCCCGCCCGTGCAGCGCGTTCCCGTCCCCTCTCGTGCAGCGCGTTCCCGTCCCCTCTCGTGCAGCGCGTTCCCGTCCCCGCCCGTGCCACACCTTTCCTCCCGTGCAGCACGTTCCCGTCCCTGCCCGTGCAGCGCGTTCCCATCCCCGCCCGTGCCACACCTTCCCGCCCGTGCAGCGCGTTCCCGTCCCCTCTTGTGCAGCGCGTTCCCGTCCCCGCCCGTGCAGCGCGTTCCCGTCCCCGCCCATGCCACACCTTTCTGCCCGTGCAGCGCGTTCCCGTCCCCGCCCGTGCAGCGCGTTCCCGTCCCCACCCGTGCCACACCTTCCCGCCCGTGCAGCGCGTTCCCATCCCCTCTCCTGCAGCGCGTTCCGGTCCCCTCTCGTGCAGCGCGTTCCCGTCCCCACCTTTCACCTTTCCGCCTCTGCGTGCGCGCGTTCCCGTCCCCTCTCGTGCGGGCGCGTTCCGTCCCCTCTCGTGCAGCGTGTTCCCATCCCGCCCGTGCCACACCTTCCCGCCCGTGCAGCGTGTCCCCGTCCCCTCTCGTGCAGCGCGTTCCCATCCCGCCCGTGCCACACCTTCCCGCCCAGCGCGTTTCCCGTCCCTCTCGTGCAGCGTTCCGTCCCCTCTCGTGCAGCGCGTTCCGTCCCGCCCGTGCCACACCTTCCCGCCCGTGCAGCGTTCCGTCCCCTCTCGTGCAGTGCGTTCCGTCCCCTCTCGTGCAGCGTTCCGTCCCGCCCGTGCACACCTTCCCGTCCGTGCAGCGCGTTCCGTCCCCTCTCGTGCAGCGCGTTCCCGTCCCCTCTCGTGCAGCGCGTTCCCGTCCCCTCTCGTGAGCGTTCCGTCCCCTCTCCTGCAGCGCGTTCCGTCCCCTCTCTTGTGCAGCGCGTTCCCATCCCGCCCGTGCCACACCTTCCCGCCCGTGCAGCGTTCCCGTCCTGCCCGTGCCACACCTTCCCGCCCGTGCAGCGCGTTCCCGTCCCTGCCCGTGCCACACCTTCCCGCCCGTGCAGCGCGTTCCCGTCCCCTCTCGTGCAGCGCGTTCCCGTCCCCTCTCGTGCAGCGCGTTCCCGTCCCCGCCCGTGCCACACCTTCCCGCCCGTGCCGCGCGTTCCCGTCCCCTCTTGTGCCGCGCGTTCCCATCCCGTCTCGTGCAGCGCGTTCCCGTCCCCTCTCATGCAGCGTGTTCCCATCCCCGCCCGTGCCACATCTTCCCGCCCGTGCAGCGCGTTCCCGTCCCCTCTCATGCTGCGCGTTCCCATCCCTGCCCGTGCCACACCTTTCCGCCCGTGCAGCGCGTTCCCGTCCCCTCTCGTGCAGCGCGTTCCCGTCCCCTCTCGTGCAGCGCGTTCCCATCCCCGCCCGTGCAGCGCGTTCCCGCCCGTGCAGCGCGTTCCCGTCCCCGCCCGTGCAGCGCGTTCCCGTCCCCTCTCGTGCAGCGCGTTCCCGTCCCCGCCCGTGCCACACCTTACCGCCCGTGCAGCGCGTTCCCATCCCCTCTCATGCAGCGCGTTCCCGTCCCCTCTCGTGCAGCACGTTCCCATCCCCACCCGTGCCACACCTTCCCGCCCGTGCAGCGCGTTCCCGTCCCCTCTCCTGCAGCGCATTCCCGTCCCCTCTTGTACAGCGCGTTCCCATCCCTGCCCGTGGCACACCTTTCCGCCCGTGCCGCGCGTTCCCGTCCCCTCTCGTGCAGCGCGTTCCCATCCCCGCCCGTGCCACACCTTCCCGCCCGTGCAGCGCGTTCCCGTCCCCTCTCGTGCAGCGTTTCCGTCCCTCCCGTGCAGCGTTCCGTCCCCTCTCGTCCGTTCCATCCCGCCCGTGCCACACCTTCCCGCCCGTGCAGCGTGTTCCCGTCCCCTCTCGTGCAGCGCGTTCCCATCCCTGCCCGTGCCACACCTTTCCGCCCGTGCAGCGCGTTCCCGTCCCCTCTCGTGCAGCGCGTTCCCGTCCCCGCCCGTGCAGCGCGTTCCCGTCCCCTCTCGTGCAGCGCGTTCCCATCCCCGCCCGTGCAGCGTCCCGCCCGTGCAGCGTTCCGTCCCCTCTCGTGCAGTGCGTTCCCATCCCGCCCGTGCCACACCTTCCCCGCCGTGCAGCGTTCCCGTCCGCCCGTGCCACCTTCCCGCCCGTGCAGCGCGTTGCCGTCCCCTCTCGTGCAGCGTTCCGTCCCCTCTCCGCGTTCCGTCCCCGCCCGTGCCACACCTTTCCTCCTCGTGCAGCACGTTCCGTCCCCTGCCCGTGCAGCGTTCCCATCCCGCCGTGCCACACCTTCCCGCCCGTGCAGCGCCACCCCTTTGTGCAGCGTTCCGTCCCGCCCGTGCAGCGCGTTCCCGTCCCCTCTCGTGCAGCGCGTTCCCGTCCCCACCCGTGCCACACCTTCCCGCCCGTGCAGCGCGTTCCCATCCCCTCTCCTGCAGCGCGTTCCGGTCCCCTCCCGTGCCACACCTTTCCGCCCGTGCGGCGCGTTCCCGTCCCCTCTCGTGCGGCGCGTTCCCGTCCCCTCTCGTGCAGCGTGTTCCCATCCCCGCCTGTGCCACACCTTCCCGCCCGTGCAGCGCGTTCCCGTCCCCTCTCGTGCAGCGCGTTCCCATCCCCGCCCGTGCCACACCTTCCCGCCCGTGCAGCGCGTTCCCGTCCCCTCTCGTGCAGCGCGTTCCCGTCCCCGCCCGTGCCACACCTTCCCGCCCGTGCAGCGCGTTCCCGTCCCCTCTCGTGCAGTGCGTTCCCGTCCCCTCTCGTGCAGCGCGTTCCCATCCCCGCCCGTGCCACACCTTCCCGCCCATGCAGCGCGTTCCCATCCCCTTGTGCAGCGCGTTCCCGTCCCCGCCCGTGCCACACTTTCCCGCCCATGCCGCGCATTCCCATCCCCTCTCGTGCAGCGCGTTCCCGTCCCTGCCCGTGCCACACCTTCCCGCCCATGCCGCGCGTTCCCATGCCCGCCCGTGCCTCCCATCCCCGCCCGTGCGGCGCGTTCCCGTCCCCTGCCGCGCCTCCCCTCCCCTGCAGTGCGTCCCCATCCCCGCCCATGCAGCGCCTCCCCGCCCCTGCAGTGCGTCCCCATCCCTGCCCATGCAGCGCCTCCCCTCCCCTGCAGTGCGTCCCCATCCCCGCCCATGCAGCGCCTCCCCGCCCCTGCAGTGCGTCCCCATCCCTGCCCATGCAGCGCCTCCCCTGCAGTGCCTCCCCGCCCATGCAGCGCCTCCCCGCCCCTGCAGTGCGTCCCCATCCCTGCCCATGCAGCGCCTCCCCGCCCCTGCAGTGCGTCCCCGTCCCTGCCCATGCAGCGCCTCCCCGCCCCTGCGGCGCATCCCTAAAGGGCAGCTCCCAGCAGTCTGTGTAGGGCAGAGGCAGGAGCCTGTGCTGTGGCTGTGCAGTCAGAGCTGTGGCTGCAGGGCTGTAACCTTCCTGCTGTGTGGGAAGGCTTTGGGAGCTTGGCTGGAGAGGTTGCAGTGAGTGGTGTGAATGCCCCTGGCAAGGAGCTCTGCAGCAGCAGCACTCCAAGCTCACAGTGTGGGGGCTGTGGTGCCAGCAGGATCCTGCAGTGCTTTGGGTTGGAAGGACCTTAAAGACCATCCAGTTCCAACCCCCCTGCTGGGGCAGGGACACCTTCTCTTAGATGAGGCTGCTCAAGGCCTCATCCAGCCTGGCTTTCAACACTGCCAGGCTTGCAGCCTCCACAGCTTCTCAGGGCAGCCTGTTCCAGTGCCTCACACCCTCATGGGGAAGAATTTCCTCCTCATGTCTCATCTCAATCCAGCTGATTCCAGTTTGGAGCCATTGTCCCTTGGCCTTGCACTGCCAGCATTTGTAAAGCCTGCCCAGCCCTACTGGAGCCCTTCAGGAACTGGAGGCTGCTCTGAGGTCTGCCTGGAACCTTCTCTTCTCCATGCTGCACAGCCCCAGCTCTCCCAGCCTGGCCCCACAGGGGAGGTTCTGCAGCCTCTGATCATCTTGGTGGCCTCCCCTGGACCCTCTCCAGCAGCTCCAGGTCCTTCTTGTGCTGGGGACCCCAGGGCTGGAGGCAGTGCTGCAGGTGGGGGCTGAGCAGGGCAGGGCAGAGGGGCAGAATCCCCTCCCTGCGCTGGGGGCCAGGGCTGGAGGCAGTGCTGCAGGTGGGGGCTGAGCAGGGCAGGGCAGAGGGGCAGAATCCCCTCCCTGTGCTGGGGGCCAGGGCTGGAGGCAGTGCTGCAGGTGGGGGCTGAGCAGGGCAGGGCAGAGGGGCAGAATCCCCTCCCTGTGCTGGGGGCCAGGGCTGAGGCAGTGCTGCAGGTGGGGGCTGAGCAGGGCAGAGTCAGGAAAGCTCAGGAGCCATTTCTGGGAGAGGAGGGCTGGGGCAGAGCAGTTTGTTGGCTTATGGCCAGTGGTTGATGAGTGCTGAGGAGAATGTGTGAGTGACCTGCAGGACCTCTTGGATCACTGAGCTGCTTTACTGTGGTTCAACTTCATCAGTCTGGGTGAAAGCTCTTTCAGATCACAGAGCCCAGAGTGCCAGGCTGGAGGGACCCCAGGCTCCTCTGCTCCAAGCTTGGCAGGTGATGGAGCAGCTGAGATGAGCTGGCCCAGCCCCCTGGCAAGCTGAGCCTGCAACCTGTCCCATGCAGGGGACTCCACTGCTGCCCCTGGGAGCTGATCCCAGGCCTGGCTGTGCTCCTGGGCTGCAATGGGAATGTCCCAGCAGTAGCTTGGGGGAGGTGTCCCTGCCCGTGGCAGCAGGACTGAAGTAGGTGGCTGCTGTTTGATGATGATGATGATGATGACGATGAAGGGTCCACTCTTCAGACAGGATTTTCAGAGCTGGAGCACAGACAGTATCTGCCAAGCTTGGATTTGAGTGAGTTCAGTGCTGCCTGTTTGTTCTTCCCCCTGGCAGAGCCATCAGAGGCCTCCCAAACCCTTCTTCCATACTGCTGGAAGCCCAGGCTGTTCTCTGCAAGGCCTGGCTGCTGCTCCTGGAGCACTGTTACAGGCTCTGCACAAGAGGGAGCACCTCCTGCTCCTCCCAGGGCTGGGTATCACCCTCTTGCATCCCCTGTGGTGCCAGGTGAAAGCTACTCTTCATAGAAGCAGGTTGCTCACAGCCACCTCCAGCCTGGCTGCAAACACCTCCAGGCAGGAGGCTTCCACCGCCTCCCTGGGCAGCCTGTGCCAGGCTCTCACCACCCTCCTGGGCAACAACTTCTTCCTCACTGCCAATCTCAGTCTCCCCACTTCTAGTTCTGCTCCATCCCCCCCAGTCCTATCCCTCCCTGACACCCTCACAAGTCCCTCCCCAGCTTTCTTGGAGCCCCCTGCAGATCCTGGAAGGCCACAATGAGGTCTCCTGGGAGCCTTCTCCTCTCCAGCCTGCACAACCCCAACTCTCTCAGTCTGTCCTCACAGCAGAGCAGCTCCAGTCCTCTGCTCCTCCTTGTGGCCCTTCTCTGGCCCTGCTCTTCACAGACCTACACTCTTCTAGGGCTGAGGAAACCTTCAGAGCTGGCAGAGGTTGTTCAGAGTTTTCTTTCCAAAACCATCTTGGGGCTTTTTAGCCTGGAGAGGAGAAGGCTGAGAAGGGATCTCACAGAATCACCAAGGTTGGAAGAGACCTCAAAGCTCATCAAGTCCAACCTGTCACCACAGACCTCATGACTAGACCATGGCACCAAGTGCCACATCCAATCCCCTCTTGAACACCTCCAGGGATTTAGGCTCCACCACCTCCCTGGGCAGCACATTCCCATGGCCAACAACTCTCTCAGTGAAGAACTTTCTCCTCACCTCCAGCCTAAACCTCCCCTGGCACAGCTTGAGACTGTGTCCTCTTGTTCTGGTGCTGGCTGCCTGGGAGAAGAGACCAACCCCCAGCTGGCTACAACCTCCCTTCAGGGAGTTGTAGAGAGCAATGAGGTCTCCCCTGAGCCTCCTCCAGGCTAAGCAACCCCAGCTCCCTCAGCCTCTCCTCACAGGGCTGTGCTCCAGACCCTCCCCAGCTTTGTTGCCCTTCTCTGGACACCTTCCAGCAGCTCAACCTCTTTCCTAACCTGAGGAGCCCAGAACTGGACACAGGACTCAAGGTGTGGCCTAAGCAGTGCTGAGCACAGGGCACAAGGACTTCCCTGCTCCTGCTGGCCACACTGTTCCTGATGCAGACCAGGATGCCATTGGCCTTCTTGGCCCCCTGGGCACACTGCTGGCTCATGTTTAGGTGGCTGTCAATCAGCACCCCCAGGTCCCTCTCTGCCTGGCTGCTCTCAACCACTCTGACCCCAGCCTGTAGCTCTGCCTGGGGTTGCTGTGGCCAAAGTGCAGCCCCTGGCACTTGGACTTGTTGAATGCCATCCTGTTGGCCTCTGCCCATCTGTCCAGCCTGGCAGGTCCCTCTGCAGGGCCCTTCAGCCCTCTAACTGACCAACATCTGCTCATCAGTGCTGAGCCATCCTCAAAGGGTGGATGTCAGGAGGGTGGGACCAGGCTTTGCTCAGTGGTGCCCAGTGGCAGGTGGTGGGCACAAACTGCAACATGAGGATTTCCATCTACACATGAGCAGGAACTGCTTTAGCTGAAGGCTGACAGAGCCTGGAGCAGGCTGAGCAGAGGGCTGCTGGAGTTCCCATCTCTGGAGCCATTCAGAGCCTGCCTGGCCACTTTCCTGTGTGACCACCTCTAGGTGAAGCTGCCTTGGCAGGGGGGTTGGCCTGGATGATCCCCAGAGGTCCCTTGGAAGCCCTCCTACTATGTGGCTAATGGTCTGTGCTCTCCTGTCTTTGTGCAGTGCAGCAGAGTGGGGCCCAGCACTGCTCCTACCTGGCCTCCAGGAAAAACCTCTATGTCACCAAAGACACCAAGGTCATCTGCCAGGGCTTCACAGGCAAGCAGGTAGGTGTGGGACCTGCTGCTGCACCACCACCCTTTAGCTGCAGGAAGGCAGCTGGCTGAAAAAGCAAAATGCCACAGCGTGAGGCTGGGGAGGCTCTGGCACAGGCTGCCCAGGGAGGCTGTGAATGCCCCCTCACTGGAGGTGTTGAAGGCCAGGCTGGATGAGGCCTTGAGCAGCCTGTGCTGGTGAGAGGTATCCCTGCCCATGGCTGGGGGCTGGATTTGGATGATCCTGAAGCTCCCTTCCAAGGCAGCCTGTTCTGTGGATCTGATCCCTTCCAACTCAACTCACTCTCAAGAGTCTGGAGCCTTTGACCCCAGCTGGGTTGCTCTTTCTCCCCTCTGGGCTGTGCAGTGTCAGCAGTCATGCTGCAGGGCATCAACTGCCCTGCAAATAAATCAGGCATGAAGTCCAGCTGTGACAGAAGGACAGTTGCAATCCTGTGGTGGTTTCAGCAGGGCTGTGTGAGCTGTGGGTTGGGGTTGTTGCTTTATCTCTTCTGCCAAAGGTAAGGAGCAGAAGCAGCTTTTCAGCCATCTGCATTCACAACCTGAATGCACAGAGAGTCTGTGGAGTCCAAGTGTTGCTGCAAGGCATTGTTTACACACTCACAGACTGCTCTGGGCTGGGAGGGAGCCTCCAAGGGCAGCTTGGCCAAGCCCCTTCAGGCAGCAGGGACAGCTCCAGCTAGAGCAGGCTGCCCAGGGACACAGCCAGGCTGAGCTTCAATGGCTCCAGGGACAGAGCCTCAAGCCCAGCCCTGGGCAGCCTGTGCCAGTGTCTCCCCAGCCTCCCTCTGCAGAACTTCCTCCTCATGTCCAACCTAACTCTGCCCTGCTCCAGGTTCAAACCACTGCCCCTGGGCCTATCCCCACAGCCCCTTCTGAACAGTCCCTCCCCAGCCTGCCTGCAGCTCCCCTGCAGGAAAAACCTCTGTCACCAAAGACACCAGGGTCATCTGCCAGGGCTTCACAGGCAAGCAGGTAGGTGTGGGAACTGCTGCTGCACCACCACCCTTTAGCTGCAGGAAGGCAGCTGGCTGAAAGGCAAAATGAGACAGAGTGAGTCTGGGGAGGCTCTGGCACAGGCTGCCCAGGGAGGCTGTGGCTGCCTCCTACCTACAGGTGTTCAGGGCCAGGCTGGATGAGGCCTTGAGCAGCCTGTGCTGGTGGGAGGTGTCCCTGCCCATGGCAGGGGGCTGGAACTGGATGATCCTGAAGCTCCCTTCCAAGCCAGCCCATGAATATAAAAGGACTCTGCTGGCTTTGTGGAGTTCATGCTCTGGAGGATCCCTTCAGCCCTGAGACTTCCTTGCTGTGGTCCAACAGCCTTCTGTTGCCCTTGCATTCCAACACTGGCTGCTGCTTGGTTTTTCCCTCCCTTGCCACTGGTGCTGCAGTCATCTTTCTGAGATTACCTTGAATTTTGTGCTTTAGTTTGGCCTTAAACCTTTTTACTGCATCCCCAATCCCAGCAGGGTGGGATTGGAAGGGGCCTCTGGAGATCCTCCAGTCAGAGAGTCATAGAATCAGCCAGGTTGGAAAACACCTCAGAGCTCATCAAGCCCAACCTATGACCTAATGCCTAACACCTCCTGACAACTAAACCATGGCCAAGTGCCACATCCAATCCCCTCTTGAACACCTCCAGGGATGGGGACTCCACCACCTCCCTGGGCAGCACAATCCAATGGCCAATCTCTCTTGCTGGGAAGAATTTCTTCCTCAACTCCAGCCTAAACCTTCCCTGGCACAGTTTGAGACTGTGTCCTCTTCTTCTGGTGCTGGTTGCCTGGGAGAAGAGACCAACCCCCACCTGGCTACAGCCTCCCTTCAGGGAGTTGGAGAGAGCAATGAGGTCTCCCCTGAGCCTCCTCTTCTCCAGGCTAAGCAACCCCAGCTCCCTCAGCCTCTCCTCCCAGGGCTGTGCTCCAGACCCCTCCCCAGCCTTGTTGCCCTTCTCTGGACACCTTCCAGCATCTCAACATCTTTCCTGACCTGAGGAGCCCAGAACTAGACACAGGACTCAAGGTGTGGCCTCAGCAGTGCTGAGCACAGGGCAGTGCCAGAGCACAAATAGCTGTGCCAGAGCAGCTTGCCCAGGAGCCCAGTGTCCAGTGGGCTTTGAATCACAGAAGGTTAGGGGCTGGAAGGGAGCTCCAGAGCTCACCCAGTCCAACCCCCTGCCAGAGCAGGGCACCCAGGGCACCCAGGAGCACATCCAGAGCTCTCCAGAAGCTCTCCAGAGCAGGATGCTCCACAACCTCTCTGGGCAGCCTGCTGCAGGCCTCCAGCCCCACCTCAGCAGTTGGTTTCCTGTGTAAGGGGAGTTTCCCTGTCAGTCCCCAAGGCCTTTGGGCATCAGTGCCTCTGCATGAAATGTCTGGCTGTGTTTCAGGCTGTTTCACAGCTTCCTCCCACTCTCTGCTCCCCTTGCAAACATGGAGTCTCCTCTTGCTGAGACTCTCAGCTGCCCATGGATCAGAAGCCAAGTTCTGCTGTTTCTTTGTGGTGTTTGCCATCCTCCAGACTTGATGTGGAGGACCAAATGTGCCCTGCTGGGTCTGCAGCAGGCACAGCACCCTGCAGTGTGTGAGCCCAGGGCTCTGAGTCACCAGTTAGAGCCTGGCACCTTCTGGGTGCACTTCAGCCACGTTGTGTATGTCTGGTGACAGCCTCCCTGCTCACTCCAGTCAAGGGCCAGGAGTTACCTTCAGGCTTAAAGGAACCCTCAGCTTGTTGGGTCCCTTGGATCTGCTGCCACATGCCTTCTAACTTCACCTCTTTCCTGTCTCACAGGGCACCTTCCACAGCCAGCAGGCACTGGACTATGGCACCAACCTAGTTGGAGGAACTTCTCCAGGCAAAGGGGGACAGACTCACCTGGGCCTGCCTGTGTTTAACACTGTGAAGGAGGTAATTTGCAGCTGTCAGCAGAGGGCAGGCAGCTTCCTGCTGCTGAGAGGCTCCTTAGTTCACTGCTCGTGCCTGAGGAGAGCAGGGTTTGAGCTGTCACTGTGCAAGGAGTGGAATGGAGCCTGAGCTGGGGACTGAGCTGAGTGAGGGGGAAAGGGACCTGGGGGTCCTGGTGGGTGGAAGGTTGACCATGAGCCAGCAATGTGCTGTGGTGGCCAAGCAGGCCAAGGGCATCCTGGGGTGGATTAGAAGGGTTGTGGTCAGCAGGTCAGAGAGGTTCTCCTCCCCCTCTACTCTGCCCTGGGGAGGCCACAGCTGGAATCTTGTGTCCAGTTCTGGGCTCCTCAGCTCAAGAAGGACCTCAGGGAACTGCTGGAGAGAGTCCAGCACAGAGCCACAGAGCTGCTGCAGGCAGTGGAAGATCTTCCTCACCAGGAGAGCCTGAGGGAGCTGAGGGCTCTGGAGCTTGGAGAGGAGGAGCCTGAGAGGTGAGCTCCTTGCTGCTGCTAAAGCTGTGCAGGGGGAGTGCCCAGAGGCTGGAGCCAGGCTCTGCTGGGGGATGCCCAATGCCAGCACAAGGGGCAGTGGTGGAAGCTGAGGCAGGGAAGTGCCATGGACACAGGAGGAAGAATGTTTTCCCTGTGAGGGTGACAGAGGCCTGGAGCAGGCTGCCCAGGGGGCTTGTGGAGTCTCCCTCTCTGGAGATATTCATGGAAACACAGAAGGTTAGGGGAGGAAGGGAGCTGCAGAGCTCACCCAGCCCAACCCCTGCCAGAGCAGGGCACCCAGGGCAGGGCACACAGAACACATCCAGGGGGGGCTGGAAAGGCTCCAGAGCAGGAGACTCCACAACCTCTCTGGGCAGGCTGCTCCAGGCTCCAGCAGCCTCACACCAGAGAAGTTTCTCCTCATGTTGAGGTGGAACCTCCTGGCTTCCAGCTTGTCCCTGTTGGTCCTTGTGCTGTCCCTGGGCACCACCAGCCAGAGCCTGGCCCCTTCCTCCTGACCCCCAGCCCTCAGCTATTGACAGACGTTGATCAGATCCCTCTCAGCCTTCTGATTCAGCCCCAGGGCTCTCAGCCTCTCCTCACAGCAGAGCTGTTCCAGGTTGTCTGAGGGCAGTGATGATGTTCATGGGGCAGACTCTTGCCAAGCAGTGGTTGCTTCTCAGTTCCTTAGGTGCTGTGTCCCAGCTTCAGTGACTCAAACACTTCCTTTGATGACAGTGGATGAGGACAGAGCCATTGGCCTCATTAATGGCTGTGTCCAATGCCCCTCCTGCAGCACTGCCTCCAGTTCTGGGGCCCCCAGTTCAAGAAGGACCTGGAAATGTTGGAGTGGGTCCAGAGGAGGCCACTGAGATGCTCAGAGGCTGCAGAACCTCCCCTGTGGGGCCAGGCTGGGAGAGCTGGGGCTGTGCAGCCTGGAGAAGAGAAGGCTCCAGGGAGCCCTCAGAGCTGCAGCTCAATATCTGCAGGGGAGCTGCAGGCAGGCTGGGGAGGGACTGCTCAGAAGGGGCTGTGGGGATAGGCCCAGGGGCAGTGGTTTGAACCTGGAGCAGGGCAGAGTTAGGTTGGACATGAGGAAGAAGCTCTGCACAAGGACTGGGAGTGCCAGGAGGACAGGGAGTGTGTGACAGCTTGAGGAGGGCAGATGGGCACTGGAGAGGAGGAGGAAATTGTTGGCAGTGAGGGTGGTGAGACTCTGGCACAGGCTGCCCAGGGAGGCTGTGGCTGCCTCCTGCCTGGAGGTGTTCAGGGCCAGGCTGGATGAGGCCCTGAGCAGCCTGGGCTGGAGGGATGTGTCCCGGCCCGTGGCAGGGGGCTGGAGCTGGAGGAGCTCTGCGTTGCCGCAGCCTCGCCTCTGCCTGCCTGGGCGCTGTGCTGTGCTGTCCCCGCAGGCCAAGGAGCAGACCGGCGCCTCGGCATCGGTCATCTACGTGCCGCCGCCCTTCGCGGCCGCGGCCATCGGGGAGGCCATCGAGGCGGAGGTGGCGCTGGTGGTGTGCATCACCGAGGGCATCCCGCAGCAGGACATGGTGCGCCTCAAGCACCGCCTGCTGCGCCAGGGCAAGACGCGCCTGGTGGGACCCAACTGCCCCGGCCTCATCAACGTGAGTGCCTGGGGACCTGCCGCACCGGCACCCCCCGGTGCTCCCCTGCCCCCCTGCTGCACCGGCACCCCCCTGGTGCTCCCCTGCCCCCCTGCTGCACCGGCACCCCCCGGTGCTCCCCTGCCCCCCTGCTGCACCGGCACCCCCCTGGTGCTCCCCTGCCCCCCTGCTGCACCGCCAACCCCCCGGTGCTCCCCTGCCCCCCTGCTGCACCGCCAACCCCCCGGCGCTCCCCTGCCCCCTGCTGCAACCCCGGTGCTCCCCTGCCCCCTGCTGCACCGCCACCCCCTGCACCACCTCCCCTGCCCCCTGCTGCACCGCCACCCCCTGGCCCTCCCCTGCCCCCTGCTGCACCGGCACCCCCGGTGCTCCCCTGCCCCCTGCCGCACCGCACCCCGGTGCTCCCCTGCCCCCCGCGCTCCCCTGCCCCCTGCTGCTGCCAACCCCCCCCCGGCGCTCCCCTGCCCCCTGCTGCACCGCCACCCCCGGTGCTCCCCTGCCCCCTGCTGCACCGCCACCCCCGGTGCTCCCCTGCCCCCCCTGCTGCACCACCACCCCCGGTGCTCCCCTGCCCCCTGCTGCACCAGCACCCCCGGTGCTCCCCTGCCCCCTGCTGCACCGGCACCCCCTGGCGCTCCCCTGCCCCCTGCTGCACCGCCACCCCCCGGTGCTCCCTGCCCCCTGCTGCACCAGCACCCCCGGTGCTCCCCTGCCCCCTGCTGCACCGGCACCCCCCCTGGCGCTCCCCTGCCCCCCCTGCTGCACCGCCACCCCCTGGTGCTCCCCTGCCCCCTGCTGCACCAGCACCCCCGGTGCTCCCCTGCCCCCTGCCCCCACAGCCCGCTGCCCCCTGCCCCCACAGCCCCTGCCCCCGCTGCCCCCCCCCGTTGCCCCCTCTCTCCCCCACTCTGTCCCCCTTCTCCCCCTCTGACCTCCCTCCCCCTTTGCCCTCTCCCCCTGCCCTCCCCTGCTGACCTCTGCCCTCTCTCCTCAGCCCGGGGAGTGCAAGATCGGCATCATGCCCGGCCACATCCACAAGAAGGGGAGGATTGGTGAGTGCCTGAGGCTCTGCTTCCTCTCAAGGGCTGGCACAGCCCTGCCCTGCTCCCTGAGGCAGCTGTGTGACAGCTTCCCTCTCCTGCACCCTCCAGCTGAGCTTTGCCACTAGCGCTCCTGCAGGCCACAACTGACTGGCAGGGGCTGCCCAGGGAGGTGGTGGAGTCCCCATGCCTGGAGGGGTGCCAGAGCCCTGTGGCCATGGCAGCTGGGGCCAGGGGATGGTGGCCATGGTGGGGCTGGGTCACTGTTTGGACTGGGGGATCTGAGTGGCTTTGCTGATGATGCAGAACTGGGAGGAGTGGCTGCCCCCTGCCAGGCTGTGCTGCCCCCCAGTGCCACCTGGGCAGGCTGTGGTGTCCCCTGCCAGGCTGTGCTGCCCCCCAGTGCCACCTGGGCAGGCTGTGGTGTCCCCTGCCAGGCTGTGCTGCCCCCCAGTGCCACCTGGGCAGGCTGTGGTGTCCCCTGCCAGGCTGTGCTGCCCCCCAGTGCCACCTGGGCAGGCTGTGCCCCTGCCAGGCTGTGCTGCCCCCCAGTGCCACCTGGGCAGGCTGCAGAGCTGGGTAGAGATGAAGCTGATGGAGTTCCACAAGGCCAAGGGTAGAGTCCTGCACCTGGGGAAGAAGAGCAGCAGGCACCAGGACAGACTGGGGGTGACCTGCTGGAAAGCAGCTCCACAGAGAAGGAGCTGGGAGTCCTGGGTGGTAATAAGTTCTCCAAGGGACAGCAGTGTGCCCTGGAGCCAAGGAGGCCAAAGGTACACTGGGGGGCAGTCAGAAGAGTGTGTCCAGCAGAGCCAGGGAGGTTCTCCTCCCCCTCTGCTCTGTCCTGCTGAGACCTCACCTGGAATCTTGCATCCAGCTCTGGGCTCCCCAGCTCAGGAGGGACAGGGATCTGCTGGAGAGAGTCCAAGGGAGGGCTGCAAGGCTGCTGAAGGGACTGCAGCACTGCCTGGGGAGGAGAGGCTGAGAGCCCTGGGGCTGTTGAGTCTGGAGAGGAGAAGGCTGAGAGGGATCTGATCAATGGCTATCAATAGCTGAGGGCTGGGGGTCAGGAGGATGGGGCCAGGCTCTCAGTGATGCCCAGTGACAGGGTGAGAGGCAATGGGTGTGAGCTCAGCCACAGGAAATTCCATCTCAGCTTCTCTGGTGTGAGGCTGCTGGAGCCTGGAGCAGGCTGCCCAGAGAGGTTGTGGAGTCTCCTGCTCTGGAGCCTTTCCAGCCCCCCCTGGCTGTGTCCTGTGTGCCCTGCCCTGGGTGCCCTGCCCTGGCAGGGGTTGGGTGAGCTCTGCAGCTCCCTTCCACCCCTCAGCATTCTGTGGCTCTGGTTCTGTGATCCTGATGCTAACTCCAGCAGTGCAAGCAGCAGTGACAACCCTTCCCACTGCTCAGAGAGTGCAATTAGGGTCAGCAGAACACTGGCCTGGTCAGAACCATTTGTGGTTATGAGCCATGAGGCATGAAGACAGGCTGGGAGAGCTGGGGCTGAGCCTGGAGAAGAGAAGGCTCCAGGGAGACCTCAGAGCTGCAGGTCAATATCTGCAGGGCAGCTGCAGGCAGGCTGGGGAGGGACTGTTCAGAAGGGGCTGTGGGGATAGGCCCAGGGGCAGTGGTTTGAACCTGGAGCAGGGCAGAGTTAGGTTGGACATGAGGAGGAAGTTCTGCAGAGGGAGGCTGGGGAGACACTGGCACAGGCTGCCCAGGGCTGGGCTTGAGGCTCTGTCCCTGGAGCCATTGAAGCTCAGCCTGGCTGTGTCCCTGGGCAGCCTGCTCTAGCTGGAGCTGTCCCTGCTGCCTGCAGGGGCTTGGCCAGGCTGCCCTTGGAGGCTGCCTCCCAACCCCCTGCAGTCTGTGCTAGCTCTCTTGCTGCTCCTCCAGCACACCCAGATGCCTCCAGTGCCCTTTGGCATTGCCTTGGGCTGTCAGATGTTGTCCTGAGCTCCCTTCTGATCCAAACCCCTGTTCAGATGTCTCTGAATCTCTCCAAGGGCTTCCCTGGGGGGCTGTGCTGTTAGGTTCTGGGTGCTTGGCTGTGAGTTGCCAAGCCCAGCCTGCCTCCAGCTGCCCCACCACTGCCAGAGAGGTTCCCAGGGGTGCTGGGCCAGGGACTCCAAGCCTCTGTGGCTTTGCCATGCTCCCTGCCTGACTCTGTGCCCTTGGGGGCCAGGCTCCCAGCTTGCTGTTCCTGTGGGGCATCCCAGCAGCCCTGGGGCAATTTTGGGCTGCAGGCTGTAAAAATAGCCTCAGTGCTTGGCCTGCAGCTCCTCTGGGGCAATCTGATCCTGGGGAGCAGCAGGAGCCCTCTGCAAGCTCAGCAGGAGAGAGCCCTGGCTGGGAGGCATCTGCAGGTGCCAGCAGTGCAGGAAACTCAGCAGAGCTGGGGGCTGCTGCTGCACCCTTCCCTCCCTTCATGTGCTGAGCTCATTGTGCTCATTGCTCCAGGTTGTTGGGAGGCAGCCTCCAAGGGCAGCTTGGCCAAGCCCTGCAGGCAGCAGGGACAGCTCCAGCTAGAGCAGGCTGCCCAGGGACGCAGCCAGGCTGAGCTTCAATGGCTCCAGGGCTGGAGGATGAGCCCTGCTGTTCCTAGGACCCTGTCCTCTTGCAGTGTTCAGAGGGAACATGAGCAGAAGGCCAAGCAAGTGGTGTGCCCTGCTCTGGGCTCTGTCCCCAGCATCCATCCTGTGCTCAGAGCTGGGGCTGTGGGCTGCTGTAGTGCTGAGTGTGGCTCCTGCAGCAGTGAGCCCCAGCAACAAATGCCCCCTGACAGGGGCACCCTGCAGGGTAGTGGCAGCCAGCTGAACATCAGCCAGGGGGTGCCCAGGGGGGCAAGAAGGCCACCAGCAGCCTGGCCTGGAGCAGCAGTGCTGTGGGCAGCAGGATCAGGGCAGGGATTGTGCCCCTGGGCTCAGCACTGGGGAGGCCACAGCTTGAGTGCTGGGTTCAGGTTTGGGCTCCTCACTCCCAGAAGGACCTTGAGGAGCTGGAGCAGGGCCAGAGAAGGGCAACAGAGCTGGGGAAGGGTCTGGAGAAGAGGGCTGGGGAGGAGCAGCTGAGGGAGCTGGGGGTGTTTGGTGTGGAGCAGAGGAGGCTGAGGGAGAGCTCCTTGCTCTCTGCAGCTCCCTGAGAGGAGGCTGCAGCCAGGGGGGGTTGGGCTCTGCTGCCTGGGAACAGGGCAGGATGAGATAAATGATCTCAACTTGCCCCAGGGGAGGTTTAGGTTGGAGATTAGAAGAAACTTCTTGACTGAAAGGCTTCTCCAAGCCTGGCCCAGGCTGCCCAGGCTGGTGGGTGAATGCCCATCCCTGGAGGTGTTTGAGAGGCAGAGCTGTGGTGCTGAGGGCCATGGCTCAGCCCCATCCTGGGCAGAGGCAGGGAATGGTTGTGCTGGCTGCTCTGGAAGGGCTTTGCCAGCCCAGACAGTGCTGTGATTCTCTGCCTGCATAACAGAAAGAGGCTGAGGGCTGAGATCTTCAGGCCACACCTTGAGTCCTGTGTCCAGTTCTGGGCTGCTCAGTTTAAGAAGGACATTGAGAGACTTGAAGATGTCCAGAGAAGGGCAATGAGGCTGGGGAGAGGCCTTGAGCACAGCCCTGTGAGGAGAGGCTGAGGGAGCTGGGGTTGCTTAGCCTGGAGAAGAGGAGGCTCAGGGGAGACCTCATTGCTCTCTCCAGCTCCCTGCAGGGAGGCTGTAGCCAGGTGGGGGTTGGCTCTGGAGGATGTCTCAGGTGTGAGGCAAGCAGCAGCCTGGCCAGAAGCTGCTGGGGAGCTGTGCTGTGGCAGGGCCCTGGGCAGCCCCTGCCTTCTGCTGAGCAGGGCACTCAGGGGCTACTCTGCATCCAGCTGACTTCTTGCCCTGAGCTCATTCTCAGCCTGGAGGTGCTCAGGGCCAGGCTGGATGAGGCCTGGGGCAGGCTGTGCTGGTGGGAGGTCTCCCTGCCCATGGCAGGGGGCTGGAGCTGGGTGATCCTGCAGGTCCCTTCAGCCCAGCCCCTTGCATGGGTGTGTGCTCAGGGTGGTGCTGGTCCCACATGAGCTCTGTGAGTGTCTGAAGTTTCTCTGCTTTCCTTCCCCAAAGGCATTGTGTCAAGGTCTGGAACCCTGACCTATGAAGCTGTCCATCAGACAACCCAGGTGGGCCTGGGGCAGTCTCTCTGTGTGGGTAAGTTTCCTCCCAGGCTCCTGCATCTGGAGCAGGCTGCCTCTGCTTTGCAAGAAGGCAGCCAAAGGCCTTTGGCTCTGCAAGGAGGTTGCTGGGTGGTCTTGTGGGGGGGAGTGAGATCCCTTGGGACACACAGCTCCCCAGGGACAGTGTATCAGCAGCAGCATGGATGCACTGAGGGGAAATGCTGCTTGGCTCATCTGATGCCTTCAGCACAGGGCAGCTGAGGGGGAGCAGTGAGCATCATCTGCTTGGCTTCAGCAGGGCTCTGGGCACTGGCTCTGCAACATCCATAACGCAGGCAGGGTGGGTTGGGTGACTGGGCTGTGAGCTGGGCTGGAAACTGGCTCAGCAGCACAGCCCAGAGGGTTGTGATCAGTGGTGCAGAGCCCAGCTGGAGGCCTGTGGCCAGTGGTGGTCCCCAGGGGTCAGTGCTGGGCCCAGGCTTGTTCAATACCTACATCCATGACCTGGATGGGGGCACAGAGTGGACCCTCAGGCAGTGTGCTGAGGACACCAGGCTGGGAGGGGTGGCTGAGACCCCCTCAGGCTGTGCTGCCATCCAGGGAGACCTGGGCAGGCTGAGAGCTGGGCAGAGAGGAACCTCCTGAGGTTCAGTAAGGACAAGGGCAGAGTCCTGCAGCTGGGCAGGAGCCACAGCAGGCACCAGGGCAGAGCAGGGGGGAGCTGCTGGGGAGCAGCTCCAGGGAGAAAGACCTTGGGGTGCTGGTGGGCAGCAAGCTCTGCATGGGACAGCAAGGAGCCCTTGGGGCCAAGAGAGCCAAAGGCATCCTGGGGGGCAGCAAGCAAAGTGTGGCCAGCAGGGCTGGGGAGGTTCTGCTGCCCCTCTGCTCTGCCCTGCTGAGACCACAGCTGCAATGCTGTGTCCAGTTTGGGGCTCCCCAGCTCAAGAGAGACAGAGAGCTGCTGGAGAGAGTGCAGGGCAGGCTGTGAGGATGCTGAAGGGAGTGGAAGAGCTCTGCTGTGAAGAGAGACTGAGAGCCCTGGGGCTGATTGGTGTGGAGAGGAGAAGGCTGAGAGGGATCTGATCAATGTCTGTCAACAGCTGAGGGCTGGGGGTCAGGAGGAAGGGGCCAGGCTCTGCTTGGTGGTGCCCAGGGACAGCACAAGGACCACCAGGGACAAGCTGGAAGCCAGGAGGTTCCACCTCAACAGGTGCCCTGCCCTGGCAGGGGTTGGGTGAGCTCTGCAGCTCCCTTCCAAGCTCTCCCTCCTGTGGTGATGAAGGGCAGGGCACTCCTGGGCATTTCCCTGGGGGTGTGCAGTCCCAGCAGGGCTCTGGGGCAGGGTTTGTCTGGAGGCTCTGTGTGAGGGATGAGAGCTTTCCTCATGGCCTGGGAGGTGACTCTGCAGCTCTCAGAGCTTTGGGTGCTTGGGGCAGGAGTTTGCCCTGCTGTGAGCTGGGCAGAGGCCTGAGGGCTGCCCCTCTCTGCATGCTGGGCTGGCCTGGGCCCTGCTGTGCCAGCTCCTGCCCTGGGGCAGGCTTTGGCTCTGTCTCTGTGCTGTCAATGCCTGGGGTTTGTTTCTGTTTCCCAGGGATTGGAGGTGATCCCTTCAATGGAACTAACTTTATTGACTGCCTGGATGTCTTCCTGAAGGATCCTCACACTGAGGGCATCATCCTGATCGGGGAGATCGGAGGCAATGCTGAAGAGGATGCTGCAGCCTTCCTGAAAGAGAATAACTCTGTGAGTCCTTCAGCCTGGGGAGTTAGGCCTCAGCTCTGCCCTGGCCAGGGAGGCCTCAGCTCAGCCTCTGCCCACCAGCCCCTCACTCTTGCCTCCACTGAAGGGCTGAAGGCCCTGAGCAGCCTGTGCTGGTGGGAGGTGTCCCTGCCCATGGCAGGGGGCATGGAACCAGCTGATCTTGAAGGTCCCTCCCCACCCACAGCATTCTGTGAGGCTCTGAAGTGAGCAGCTGGAGCCAGAGCAGACCCAGCTGGAGAGCAGGGGCAGCTCCAGGTGCTGGAGCCCATCAGGCTGTTTCTGCTTAGCCCTCTGGCAGAGGGGGCTCTGGAGAGAGGTGCCTGAGAGGCTTTGGTTGCTGCTGGCTGTGCAGAGTCTCAGGAGAGGAAGTGCTCAGGGGTTCAGGGATGCATGGAATGGGCTGGAAGGGACCCTCAAGCCCATCCAGCTCCAGCCCCCTGCCATGGGCAGGGACACCTCCCACCAGCACAGGCTGCTCCAGGCCTCATCCAGCCTGGCCTTCAACACCTGCAGGCAGGAGGCAGCCACAGCCTCCCTGGGCAGCCTGTGCCGGAGCCTCCCCAGCCTCACTGCCAAGGATCTCTTCCTCATCTCCGGTCTCAGTCTGCCCTCCTTCAGCTTCCCTTTGCCCTGGCACTCCCAGCCCTTGTCCACAGTCCCTGCCCAGCTCTCCTGGAGCCCCTTCAGGTCCTGGCAGGCTGCTCTGAGGCCTCCCTGGAGCCTTCTCTCCATGCTGAGCAGCCCCAGCTCCCAGCCTGGCCGCAGGGGCATGGCCTCAGCCCTCTGCGCTCCTCAGCCCCTTGGCTCTGCTTTCTGACCTTTGCAGCTGGCTGAGCTCTGTGCCTGCCCAGCTGGTGTGCCCAGAAGAGCCCAGAGGCTGCCAGCTGGAGCTGCCTGCCCGCTGTAAGGGCGCTGTCCTTGCCCAGGGGCCGCAGGCCAAGCCGGTGGTGTCGTTCATCGCGGGGCTGACGGCGCCGCCGGGGCGCCGCATGGGGCATGCCGGAGCCATCATCGCCGGCGGCAAGGGGGGAGCCAAGGAGAAGATAGCAGCTCTGCAGAGTGCTGGGGTGGTGGTCAGCATGTCCCCTGCCCAGCTGGGCAGCACCATGTACAAGGTGGGTTGCCTGGGGCTGGGTGTCTGTGCTCTGGGGGGGGCTGAGGCAGGCAGTGTGGTGCCCCCGGCTGGGCTGGGCAGCAGGGAGCTCTGCTGGGTGAAGGGGCAGAGCCACCTGGGGGGGGAAAGCTTCATCCAGCAGGTTCCCACCAGCACAGCCTGCCCCAGGCCTCATCCAGCCTGGCCCTGAGCACCTCCAGGCTGAGAATGAGCTGAGGGCAGGAAGTCAGCTGGATGCAGAGCAGCCCCTGAGTGCCCTGCCCAGCAGAAGGCAGGGGCTGCCCAGGGCCCTGCCACAGCACAGCTCCCCAGCAGCTTCTGGCCAGGCTGCTGCTTGCCTCACACCTGAGACATCCTCCAGAGCAGAGGGAGAGGATCACAGAATCACTGGGGGTGGAAAGGTCCTTCTGGAGCTGGGCCAATGCTGGAGGTGGCTGCAGGGCTGCTGAGGGGGCTCAGCCCTCATCCTCTTTCTGTTATGCAGGCAGAGAATCACAGCACTGTCTGGGCTGGCAAAGCCCTTCAGAGCACCCAGCACAGCCATGCTCTGCCTCTGCCCAGGATGGGGCTGAGCCATGGCCCTCAGCACCACAGCTCTGCCTCTGTGAGACACCTCCAGGGATGGCCATTCACCCACCAGCCTGGGCAGCCTGGGCCAGGCTTGGAGAAGCCTTTCAGTCAAGAAGTTTCTTCTAATCTCCAACCTAAACCTCCCCTGGAGCAAGTTGAAGCCATTTCCTCTTGCCCTGTTCCCAGGCAGCAGAGCCCAACCCCCGCCCCTGGCTGCAGCCTCCTCTCAGGGAGCTGCAGAGAGCAAGGAGCTCTCCCTCAGCCTCCTCTGCTCCACACCAACCCCCCCCAGCTCCCTCAGCTGCTCCTCCCCAGCCCTCTTCTCCAGACCCTTCCCCAGCTCTGCTGCCCTTCTCTGGCCCTGCTCCAGCTCCTCAAGGTCCTTCTGGGAGTGAGGAGCCCAGAGCTGAACCCAGCACTCAAGCTGTGGCCTCCCCAGTGCTGAGCCCAGGGGCACAATCCCTGCCCTGCTCCTGCTGCCCACAGCACTGCTGCTCCAGCCCAGGCTGCTGGGAGTGCAGGCTGAGTGCTCACTGGCTGCAGGGCTGCTGCTCACAGCTGCTCTGTTCCTGTGGGGTGGGAGAGCAGACTCAGGCTGCACTGGGCTGGGAGGGAGCCTCCAAGGGCAGCTTGGCCAGGCCCCTACAGGCAGCAGGGACAGCTCCAGCTAGAGCAGGCTGCCCAGGGACACAGCCAGGCTGAGCTTCAATGGCTCCAGGGACAGAGCCTCAGCCCCAGCTCTGGGCAGCATCCTCCTCTTGCACTTGTGATGGATTTTGTGCTTAGGTTTGTGGCTCAGCAGTCAGGTTTGCTGAGGCAGGCTCAGAGGCAGCAGCAGGGAGCAGCAGCAGCCTTTGCTCATCTGTGACTCTAACTGTGTGTGCTGTTTGCAGGAGTTTGAGAAGAGGAAGCTGCTGTAGGGGAAGCCACTGTGGAGCACTGTCTGCAGGACATCAGCACCTGGCCTCTGCTGCCCTTCTCTCTGCTGATCCTCAGCTGCCCAAGTGACTGACAGTGGTCTGTGAATGTGACTTGGAAGCCATAAAGCTCTTGGCTCAAGCTCTCCTGCTGCCTCCCTGGTTCAGAGCTGAGCAGCTCCTTGTAAATTCCAGCACATGAATAAACCTCCTACTCAGCCTGCCTCAGCTCTTGGGTTCCTGCAGCAGAGCCATGGCTGCAGGCAGCAGCAGAGGAGCCTTTTGTCACCTCAGCACTGCCCACTGGGAAGGTGAAGCTGCTTCCAGAGGTGCTTGTGATGCCCAAGGCACTGCCTCTGTGCACACATCCCCCCTGGCTCCCTGCTCAGCTCCCCCAGCCCTGCCCCTTGCTGCCAGGGGGCACAGGCCAAGGCTGCTGCAGCTGACCAGACTGCTGGGGGATCACCTGGCTGCAGATGCCTCAAGTGCAGAGCTGCTCTGCAGGGCTGCTGAGTGGTCCTGTGTGGGGAGCTGGAGCCTGTGCCTCATTTCCCATGCAAAGGTGATGCAGGCTGCTCTGGCAGTGTGAGAAGAGTTTGGGCTTTAGCTGCTGCCCCTTCATTTCCTCTCCATCATAGTGCTTATGTGCTCTGGCATCCCAGGAGCACTGGGATGTGGTGGAGGAGGAGGATTGCTCTCTGGACTGTACAAAGGGATCTTTCCTGGTGCCCACTCCCTGCACTCTCCTGGCAAGCTCTTGCTCTCCTCTGGGCAGGGCCTCTGAGTGAGTGCTTCACCTTCCCAGAGGGAGCTGAACTCCAGAGAGAGGCCTGAAGCCCCTGGTGCCCTGGCAGGGTCCAGAGCTCACCTCCTGTTCCAGGAAGGTGCTGCTCCACCCCCCTGTGGTGGCAGCTGTGGAAACCTGCTCTTAGCTCCCTCACTCAGTGCCTGTGCACTTCCCCTCCCTCCCTCCCAGGAGCAGGAGCTGCCCTTCCTGCAGCTGAGCCCTGCTGCAGTGCTGCAGAGGACAGCTCCTGGCCCTGGATGCCTGCTGCTGGCTCCCCAGGCCCGGGGGGCAGCTGCTGAGCCTTTCACCTTGCTGAACTGAAGCTGCTGCAAGTGGTGTGGAGTGCTCCCTCAGCTGGCCCAGCCCAGGGCACGGGGTGGATGCTTCCCTGCTGGCCAGGCCCAGGCACTGCTGGGCAATGGAGTTGGCTCCAGTGCTGCTTGCTCACCAGTGCTGTGCCCAGGGCTCAGTGCTGGGCCAGGTCTCTTGGATGTCTTTGTCATGATCTGGGTGAGGGATTGAGCTCCCTCAGCAAGCCTGCAGCTGGCACCAAGCTGGGTGGGAGACCAGGCCAGGCTGCATCCATGGGCTGAGTCCAAGGGCTGAGTCCTGAGCTTTGGTCACTACAACCCCAGGAAGGCTCCAGGCTTGGGGCAGAGGGGTTGGGGAGCTGCCCAGGAGAGAAGGAGCTGGGGGTGCTGGGGGTGCTGGGTGCCAGCAGCTGAACAGGAGCCAGGGGGTGCCCAGGTGGCCCTGGATGGCTCAGGGGCTGCTCAGTTCTGCCTCAGTTCAGGAGGAACTGCTGCCAGAAGGGCTTCAGCAGCTGCAGAGCTCACAGCAAGGCTGAGCTGGGTGGGCCTGGGAGCAGCTCTGTGGGCTGCAGCCCCCCAGCTCCCACAGCCTTTGTCCTGCTAGGGACAGGAGAGCCAAGCACAAGGACCTGAGGGTTCAGGTGGCAGGCACAGAGCTGGGGCTGCCCCAGGCCCCTGGGCAATGCTCTTGCAGCCCTGCTCTGCCAGGAGGCTGAGGTTGGAGAGGAGGAAAAACTTCTCTGCTGCAGGAGTGGTCAGGGCCTGGCAGAGGCTGCCCAGAGGTGGTGGAATCCCCATGGCTGGAGGGGTTCCCTGTGGCCATGGTCTGGTGGCCATGGTGGGGCTGGGGTGGTGTTGGGCTTGGGTGATCTTGGAGGTCTCCTGCAACCAAACCAATTCTCTGGTGCTCTAAGTCTGATCTGTCAGGCAGGAGCCTGCTGGGGAGCTCTGGAGGCAGCTGGCAGAGGAGTTTGCTGCTGTGGGCAGCTGGCAGGCAGCAGGGGCAGGGCTGGGCAGCAGGGGCAGGGCTGGGCAGAGGGGCTGCTCCTCCTGCAGGCTCAGGGCAGGGCAGGCAGTGCTGGGGCAGCCCCTGGCTTCCTGGGGACTGAAGGAGCTGCAGGTGGCAGAGCCCTGGTTTGATGCACCACAGGAAATGCACCACCAAACCAGAATCTTTTGGGTGACAACTTGGAGCAGTCCTCTGGCAGCTAGACATGAATCATTGAATCACTAAGGTTGGAAAAGCCTCCTAGGATCATCCAGTCAGAGACCAAGCAAGCCCACCATGGCCTCACAGAGCTGTCAGGGCTGGAAGGGAGCTCAAGGCTCAGCCAGTCCCAAGCCCCTGCCATGGGCAGGGACACCTCACACCACAGCAGGTTGCTCACAGCCACCTCCAGCCTGGCTGCAAACACCTCCAGGCAGGAGGCTTCCACCACCTCCCTGGGCAGCCTGTGCCAGGCTCTCACCACCCTCCTGGGCAACAACTTCTTCCTCACAGCCAATCTCAATCTTCCCACTTCTAGTTCTGCTCCATCCCCCCCAGTCCTATCCCTTCCTGACACCCTCACAAGTCCCTCCCCAGCTTTCTTGCAGCCCCCTGCAGATCCTGGAAGGGCACAATTAGGTCTCCTGGGAGCCTTCTCCTCTCCAGCCTGCACAACCCCAACTCCCTCAGGCTGTCCTCACAGCAGAGCAGCTCCAGCCCTCTGCTCCTCCTCCTGGCCCTGCTCTGGACACCTTCCAGCCCTCCAGAGCCTTCCTGGCACAGAGGCTCCAGAGCTGGCCCCAGAGCTGCAGCTGTGGTCTCAGCAGAGTGGAGCAGAGGGGCAGAATCCCCTCCCTGGCCCTGCTGGCCACACTTCTCTTGCTGCAGCCCAGGCTCTGCTTGGCTCTCTGGGCTGCAGGTGCTCCCTGCTGGCTCCTGCTGAGCTTCTCCTCCCCCAGCACCCCCAAGGCCCTTTCTGCAGGGCTGCTCTCCAGCCAGTCCCTGCCCAGCCTGGATCAGTGCCTGGGATTGCCCTGCCCCAGCTGCAGGACCTTGCCCTTGGTCTTGCTGCACCTCCTGAGGCTGTCCTGGGCTCAGCTCTGCAGCCTGTCCAGGTCCCTCTGGATGGATCCTTCCCTCCAGCCCTCAGCTGCACCACACAGCTTGGTGCCATCAGCAACCCTGCTGAGGCTGCACCCAGTGCCTCCACCAACAAAGCTGTTAACCAAGCCTGGTCCCAGTGCTGGTCCCTGAGGGACTCCACTTGTCCCTGGCCTCCACTTGGCCATGAACCATTGCCAGCCACCCTTTGGGTGCAGCCCTCAAGCCAATTCTGTACTGACTGAATGGCTCACCCATGGGACCCATCCTGCACCAGCCTGGAGCCCAGGATCTTCTGCAGGACAGTGTTGAAGGCTTTGCTCAGGTCCAGGCCCATGAAGGGAAGGAAAACAGCAATGTGAGGGTCTGCTTGGGAGCCCCTGGGCACATCCACAGAGGCACAGAGTCCAAGCACCTCCAGACAGCCTCCCCCCACCCCCCTGCACCATGTCCTGCTTTGCTCGAGGCTTTCTCCTAAGCCTTTCCAGCTGATGCTGGCCATGCAAACACCTCCTGCCTCCTCTGGGGGCATGGATCATGAGAGAGCTGTGAGGCTGCAGGAGCCTGGAGCAGGCTGCCCAGAGAGGCTGTGGAGTCTCCTGCTCTGGAGCCTTTCCAGCCCCTGGCTGTGTTCTGTGTGCCCTGCTCTGGGTGCCCTTCTCTGGCAGGGGTTGGGCTGGGTGAGCTCTGCAGCTCCCTTCCAACCCCTAGCACTCTGTGATCCTGCCTCACTTCATGTCCATAGCTTCTAAGCCCTGACCTCCACTACATTTGTGACCAAAAGCCTTTGGCATCACATCAGGAAGGGTTCTGGGTGATCCAGGCTCTTCCCAGCAGACAGCCAGGATGGTCTGGGGAGGTCCTTAGCACTGTTTGTAAGACTCCTCAGGTCCTGTCTCCTCTGCATGCTGCTGCTGCCCCTCAGAGCAGCTCACTCAGGTGCCTCTGGTGAAGGCTGGCAGCTCAGATCTCCCTGAGAGCCCGCCTGCTGCTCCTGGTTTCTGAGCAGTGCATTGTGTCTGACCTGCTGAAAAGGAATGCCTTTGCCTGCTCTGGTACAGCCCTTCAGCACTTGGATTGTGTGAGAGGAAGAGAGAGACATAAAGGAGAGACAGTGTCACCAATTAGACATCAGCTTGCAAACCTGCCTGCTCTTGCAGCACACAGAGCCTCACAAACCCAGCACCGTGGTGCTGAGCCACAGGATCACAGCTCACAGGATCACAGCTCACAGGGTGTCAGGGGTTGGAAGGGAGCTCTGGAGATCTGCCAGTCCAACCCCCTGCCAGAGCAGGAGCAGAGAACCCAGCACAGGTCACACAGAACACATCCAGACAGGGCTGCAAAGGCTCCACAGAAGGAGACTCCACAACCTCTCTGGGCAGCCTGCTCCAGGCCTCTGGGACCCTCACAGCCAAGAAGTTCCTCCTCATGCTGAGCTGCAACCTCCTGTGCTGCACTTTCCATCCATTGCCTCTTGGCCTGTCCCAGGGCACAGTGAGCAGAGCCTGGCCCTGTCCCCTCCCTCCTGACCCCCAGCCCTCAGCTATTGATAGCCATTGATCAGATCCCTCTCAGCCTTCTCCTCTGCAGACTCAACAGCCCCAGGGCTCTCAGCCTCTCCTCCCCAGGCAGTGCTGCAGTCCCTTCAGCAGCCTTGCAGCCCTCCCTTGGACTCTCTCCAGCAGATCCCTGTCCCTCCTGAGCTGGGGAGCCCAGAGCTGGATGCAAGATTGCAGGTGAGGTCTCAGCAGGGCAGAGCAGAGGGGGAGGAGAACCTCCCTGGCTCTGCTGGACACACTCCTCTGCATGCCCCCCAGGACCCCCTTGGCCTTCTTGGCCCCCAGGGCACATTGCTGCCCCATGCAGAAGTTGTCAGCTCCCCCAGCAGTACATAACAGGGGACTTGCTTCACCAGAGCCTTTGCCCTTTCTGCTCACACAATGTGCAGAGGCTTGCTCTGCTCACACAGTGCTGGGCTGCACACAAGGCCTTGGGCTGCTCTGCAAGAGTTGGGTTAGAAAAGCTGGACAGGATGAAAGTTGACTGTGAGCAGGTCAGGAGATTTAGCAGGAAATCACTCCCAGGCTTCTCTGGGCAGGGCCACACAAGGAGCAGCTCAGCTGCTTTTACTCTTGGGAACATGATCCTGAATCAGCAAAGCCTTACTCATAGAGTAATGAAATGGTTTGGCTGGGGAGCAACCTCGAAGCTCATAGAGATCCAAGCCCCTGCCATGGGCAGGGACCCTCCCACCAGCACAGGCTGCTCCAGGCCTCATCCAGCCTGGCCCTGAGCACCTGCAGGCAGGAGGCAGCCACAGCCTCCCTGGGCAGCCTGGGCCAGAGTCTCACCACCCTCACTGACAACAATTTCTTCCTCATCTCCACTCTCAGTCTCTCCTCTTCCAGCTCAAAGCCATTGTTCCTCATCCTGGCACTCCCAGCCCTTGTCAGCAGTCCCTCCCCAGCTCTCCTGAGCCCTTCAGGTACTGCAAGGCTGCTCTGAGATCTCCCTGGAGCCTTCTCTTCTCCAGGCTGCACAGCCCCAGCTCTCCCAGCCTGGCCCCACAGGGGAGGTTCTGCAGCCTCTGATCATCTCTGTGGCCTCCTCTGGAGCCTCTCCAGCAGCTCCAGGTCCTTCTTGTGCTGGGGGCCCAGAGCTGGAGGCAGTGCTGCAGGTGGGGGCTGAGCAGAGCAGAGCAGAGGGGCAGAATCCCCTCCCTGTGCTGCTGCTCTCCCTGCTCTGGCTGCAGCTCAGCACTCAGCTGGCTCTGGGCTGCCAGGGACCAGTGCTGGCTCCTGGGGAGTTTGTCACCACCTGACACCCCCAAGGCCTTCTCCTGCAGCCTGGCTTTGTGCTGTATTTCTTGTTTTACAAGCCCTGCTGCCTGGGGCTCCATTAGCCTCCCGGTAAAACTGCTGCCTTGCCTTCTGTGCAGAACAAATCCTGGTTCAGTGCAGAGGAATGAAACCAAAATAAATAAATCTCCAAGTTCAGACAGGCTCCAAAGAGGCCTTTTAAATAAATCCAGGTATCAGGAAGAGACAAGCCAGCACGTCCTTCAGGCAGAAAGAATTAATAACTCACTGCTCTGATCTGAACGCCAGGACCAGCGCCAGGGCCCTGCCGCCCTGCCCAGGCACCGCACTGCCCCGGGCGGCCAGCAGAGGGCAGTGTGCGACAGGGGAAACGCAGCCGGCGGCTCCCGGAGGCTGCTCCCAGAGGCAGAGCCACAGCGGCACAGACGGCATCGGGAGGGAAGGGACCCCCAGGGGCAGCTTGGCCACCCCCTGCAGGCAGCAGGGACAGCTCCAGCTAGAGCAGGCTGCCCAGGGACACAGCCAGGCTGAGCTTCAATGGCTCCAGGGACAGAGCCTCAAGCCCAGCCCTGGGCAGCCTGTGCCAGTGTCTCCCCAGCCTCCCTCTGCAGAACTTCCTCCTCATGTCCAACCTAACTCTGCCCTGCTCCAGGTTCCAACCACTGCCCCTGGGCCTATCCCCACAGCCCCTTCTGAGCAGTCCCTCCCCAGCCTGCCTGCAGCTCCCCTGCAGATACTGACTGCAGCTGTGAGGTCTCCCTGGAGCCTTCTCTTCTCCAGGCTCAGCCCCAACTCTCCCAGCCTGTCTTTGGAGCAGAGGTTCTCCAGCCTCTGATCATCTTTGTGGCCTCCTCTGGACCCTCTCCAACAGGTCCATGTCCTTCATGTGTTGGGGGTCCCATATCTGGCCCCAGCCCTGCAGGTGAGGTCTCCCCAGAGCAGAGCAGAGGGGCAGGATCCTCTCTCTCCAGCTCTGGCCACACTGCTTTGGATGCAGCCCAGGCTGCCCTTGGCCTCCTGTGCTGCCAGTGCCCATTGCTGGCTCCTGTCCAGCTTCTCCCCCACCAGCACCCCCAAGTCCTTCTCTGCAGGGCTGCTCTCAGTCTCATCACCCCCAGCCTGGATTGATAACAAGGGTTGCCCTGAGAGCAGGAACTATTATGGGAATTGGGCTTAGCCCCTCACTGCTGCCCCCTGGCCTGGCCTGGCTTGCTGTGGGCAAGCCTTGGCCATGCTGGTGGAGGTGAGGTCCTGCTGGTGCTGGTGGGGTGCAGGGGAATGGCTGTCTCCCAACCTCTGTGCTGCACTGAGGTCTGGTGCTGCACTTACAGTTTAGTTCATAGAATCACAGAGTGGTTTGGGCTGGAAGGGAGCTCCAGAGCTCACCCAGCACAACCCCCTGCACTCAGCAGGGACATCCTCCACTGGAGCAGGTGGCCCAGAGCCCTGTCCAGCCTCACCTGGAATAGCTGCAGGGATGGGGCCCCAACCACCTCCCTGGGCAACCTTGACTTCCAGGTGTCCAGGCAGAGCCTTTGCCCTCAGCTTTCTGGGGCCCTGCCTCAGGTACACCTCAGCTGTGCCCCCTTCACACTGAGGAGAGATCTAAACATGTCCCATCCTCCTCTCATACATATTAGACTCTTTCTGCCTGGAGAAGAGAAGGCTGCAGGGAGACCTTCTGGTGGCCTGTCAGTGTTTCAAGGGCTGCTCAGAGAGCTGGGGACAGACTCTGGAGCAGGGCCTGTTGTGCCTGGATGGGGGGGGTTGGCTTAAAATAAAAGAGGAGAGATTTAGGCTGCACACAAGGAAGGGATTCTTTGCACTGAGGGTGGTGAGAGCCTGGCCCAGGCTGCCCAGAGAGGTGGCAGGTTCCCCATCCCTGGGAATATTCCAGGTCAGGGTGTCTGGGACTCTGAGCAGCCTGCCCTGGTTGCTGACTGCTGGGGGAAGGGGTGCCTTGGATGACCTTCTTGTCCCTTCCAAACCAATCCATTCTGTGAAGCTCTGATTTGGATCCATGGCCAGCATTCCCAGGAGGAACTTCAGCCAGGCCAAGTGCCAGGGCCTGCACCTGGGGCACAACAACCCCAAGCAATGCTGCAGGCTTGGGGCAGTGTGGCTGGAAAGCTGCTGGCAGAAAGGGACCTGGGGGTGCTGATGGACAAGCAGCTGAACAGGAGCCAGCAGTGTGCCCAGGGGGCCAAGAAAGCCAAAGGCCTCCTGGCTGGGATCAGCAATGCTGTGTCCAGCAGGAGCAGGGAGGGGATTGTGCCCTGGGACTCAGCTCTGGGGAGGCCACACCTGGAGTGCTGGCTTCAGTTCTGGGCACCTCAGTACAAGAGAGATGTGGAGGTGCTGGAGCCAGGGCAGAGCAGGGCAAGGAAGCTGGGAAGGGCCTGGAGAATGAATCTGATGAGGAGAGACTGAAGGAGCTGGGGATGGTTAGTGTGAAACAGAGGAGGCTGAGGGAGACCTCACTGCTCTCTGCAGCTCCCTGCAAGGAGGTTGTGGAGAGGTTGGTGCTGGTCTCTGCTCACAGGTGATTAGTGACAGAACAAGAGGCAAGGGCCTCAGGCTGCAGCTGGGCAGGGTTAGACTGGACAGTTGGAAACATTTTTCATGGCAAGAGTGGTCAGGGACTGGAATGTGCTGCCCAGGGAGGTGGTGGAGTCCCCAAGCCTGGCTGTGTTTCAAGGTGGTTTGGATGTGGTGCTTGGGGCTATGGTTTAGGGTGACCCTTGTAGAGTAGGGCTCTGGGTTGGACTTGGTGATCCTGAGGGTCTCTTCCAGCTTGCATGTTTCTGGGGTGCTGTGATCCCACCCTCCTGACCTTGGAAACTGCCACAGGGGTCCCCAGCCTCAGGCACAGGGAGCAGCTGGGAGGTGCAGCTGCTGCTCGGAGCCAGAGTGGCTTTGGTCAGGTCTCTCCCAAGGGGGTGGTCAGAAAGGCTGTGTGGCTGGGTGCAGGCTGGGGGCAGTGCTGGGAGCACTCCCATGGCCTCCTTGCTTGTGCTGAGCTGACTCTCACCCTGGCACTGCAGAGCAGGCTGCAGCCTCCCAGGCTGCACTTTGCAGAGTGCTTGGGAAATTGCAGGGATGTGGAAGCCTCCTCTGGCTGCTGTCTCACCCAGGTACCTCTCACTGCATCACTGAATCACACTAGGGGCTGGAAGGGACCTCCAGAGCTCACCCAGCCCAACCCCTGCCAGAGCAGGGGCACCCAGAGCAGCTCACACAGGAACACAGCCAGGTGGGGTTGGAAGAGCTCCAGAGAGAGACTCCACAACCCCCCTGGGCAGCCTGCTCCAGGCCTCTGTCACCCCACAGGGCAAAAGCTTTCCCTTATGCTTAGGTAGAGCTCCCTGTGCTGCATCTTGCACCCATTGCCCCTTTGCCTATGGTTGGACAGCACTGAGTAGAGCCTGGCTCCATCCCCTAAACATTTGCCCTTCACATCTTTATCAACAGCAATGAGGTCACCCCTCAGGCTCCTCCTGCTCAAGCTAAAGCCCCCCAGCTCCCCCAGCTCTCCCTCATAAGGGAGATGCTCCACTCCCTGAATCATCTTTGTGGCTCTGTGCTGGACTCTCTCAAGCAGTTCCCTGAGGTCCTTCTTGGACAGAGGGGCCCAGAACTGGAGGGAAGATTGCAGGGCAGAGCAGAGGGGGAGGAGAGCTCACTGCTCAGAACAAAGAGCAGCAGCCCCAGCAGGCAGCATCTCCCTTGTCACCTGGGTGGCTCAGCAAAGGAGAGCTCTGCACAGCTCACCAGGGAGTGCAACATTCCTCTGCCTTGCCTGTAACTCGAGAGAGTGAGGCTGGGGAGCTGGTGCTGGGGGCAGCACTAGGGAGCCACTGTGCTGTGTGAGAGCAGCCATGGGGAGCTGCACAGCACTGCCTGCAGACTCTCTGCACTGAGTCCTGCATTGGCACCAAGCACTGACTGGGCAGGAAGGATGAGGGCAAGAGCACAGAGGGCTTCTGAAGGCTGTTGGGGAGCCCCTCACCAACTGCTCCCTCCCTCCAATTGATGCATCACATTCACCTGCAGGGCTATGGCCAGCTCTGGAGCCCTCAGCACAAGGACCTGGACCTGATGGAGAGGGTCAAGAGGAGGCCATGAAAATGCTTAGGGGGTTGGAGCAGCTCTGCTATGGGGACAGGCTGAGGGAGCTGGGGGTGTTCAGCCTGGAGAGGAGAAGGCTCCAGGCAGACCAAATAGTGGTCTGCCAGTGCCTGAAGGGGCTGCAAGAAGGCTGCAGAGAGAATGTTCCCAAAGGCCTGCAGGGACAGGACCAGGGGCAATGGCTTCAAAGCAGAGCAGAGCAGATTGAGAGTGGATGTGAGGAACAAGTTCTGCCCCAGGAGGCTGCTGGAACACTGCAGCAGGTTGCCCAGGGAGGTGGCTGAGGTTCCATCCCTGGAGCTATTCCAGGTGAGGCTGGAGAGGGCTGTGGGCAACCTGCTCCAGTGGAGGATGTCCCTGCTGAGTGCAGAGGGTTGGACTGGATGAGCTTTGGAGCTCCCTTCCAGCCCAGACTCTTCTGTGATTCTGTGAAGTGAGCTGAGCTGTGCCCGCCCCTGAGGTCTTGGAGAAGAGCTGTGTTCTCCTCTCCCAACTTAGGGCAGGCAGCAGGAGGTAAGACTACAGCAAAGTCATAGAATCATAGAATCAAAAAGGTTGGAAATGACCTCATAGCTCATCAAGTCAAACCCAACACCTCCTGACTAGACCATGGCACCAAGTGCCACATCCAATCCCCTCTTGAACACCTCCAGGGATGGGGACTCCACCACCTCCCTGGGCAGCACATCCCAATGGCTAACAACTCTCTCAGGGAAGAACTTTCTCCTCACCTCATTGCACCAAAGAAGGAAAAAAACAAGGAGTGAAAGAAACCTGTCCTGAGAGCAAGGTGTGCATGGAGAAGCTTTCTTCTCAGATGAGGCCTGCCCTGCCCAGCACTGAGTTCCTCTTGGTTTATAGAGACATGGAGCAAAGGAACTCTGAAGCAGAAGAAAAGCAGTGACAAAAAGGGAAGTGGGTGTAAAAGCTGGCACTGAGAGGTTTGAGCTGGCAATTAGGAACAAGGCCCAGTGCTGTGTCCAGCTCTGGAGCCTCTGTGCCAGGAAGGCTCTGGAGGGGCTGGAAGGTGTCCAGAGCAGGGCCAGGAGGAGGAGCAGAGGGCTGGAGCTGCTCTGCTGTGAGGACAGCCTGAGACAGTTGGGGTTGTGCAGGCTGGAGAGGAGAAGGCTCCAAGGAGACCTCATTGTGGCCTTGCAGGATCTGCAGGGGGCTGCAAGAAAGCTGGGGAGGGACTTGTGAGGGTGTCAGGGAGGGATAGGACTGGGGGGGATGGAGCAAAACTAGAAGTGGGGAGATTGAGATTGGATGTGAGGAAGAAGTTGTTCCCCAGGAGAGTGGTGAGAGCCTGGCCCAGGCTGCCCAGGGAGGTGGTGGAAGCCTCCTGCCTGGAGGTGTTTGCAGCCAGGCTGGAGGTGGCTGTGAGCAACCTGCTGCAGTGTGAGGTGCCCCTGCCCATGGCAGGGGGTTGGGACTGGCTGAGCCTTGAGCTCCCTTCCAACCCTGACAGTTCTGTGGTTCTATAAATCAAGCTCCCTCTGGAGCAGAAGAGAGAGCACTCAGCCCATTAGGGCAGAGTTCCACACTGCCTGAGGAGGCTGTGAGGGGCTGGTTGTGAGGGGCTGGTGGTGAGGGGCTGGTTGTGGGGTGCTGGTGGTGAGGGCCTGGTTCTGAGGGGCTGGTTGTGGGGTGCTGGTGGTGAGGGCCTGGTTCTGAGGGGCTGGTTGTGGGGTGCTGGTGGTGAGGGCCTGGTTCTGAGGGGCTGGTTGTGGGGTGCTGGTGGTGAGGGGGTGGTTGTGGGGGGCTGGTTGTGAGGGGCTGGTTGTGAGGTGGTGGTTGTGAGGGGCTGGTTGTCAGGGGCTGGTTGTGAGGTGGTGGTTGTCAGGGGCTGGTTGTGGGGTGCTGGTTGTGAGGGGCTGGTTGTGAGGGGCTGGTTGTGAGGTGGTGGTTGTGAGGGGCTGGTTGTCAGGGGCTGGTTGTGAGGTGGTGGTTGTCAGGGGCTGGTTGTGGGGTGCTGGTTGTGAGGGGCTGGTTGTGAGGGGCTGGTTGTGAGGTGGTGGTTGTGAGGGGCTGGTTGTGAGGTGGTGGTTGTGAGGTGCTGGTTGTGAGGGGCTGGTTGTGAGGGGCTGGTTGTGAGGGGCTGGTTGTGGGGTGCTGGTTGTGATTTCAGGCAACTTGCCCCCTGAGATCCCTCCCAGCCTTACACCAGTGCTCTCCAGTGCTGTCAGTGGTGTCACCACCACAAATGGAATCTGAGGGCACTCAGCACTGTCCCAGATCCCCCTGCAGCAGAGAGCTGCAAGGCTCAGCTTAGCTTTTCTCAGTTGCTGAAGGAATTGGCTTAGCAGAGTCAGAGAGGAGCTCTGGGCATGGTGCCCCTGGCCTGGCTCACTTCTCCAGGGGGCATTGCTCAGAAATCAGTCAAATCCTAGGATGGCTCAGCTTGGGTGGACCTCAGAGATCATCTGCTCCAACCTCCTTGCCACAGGCAGGGACCCCTCTCAACTAGATTTGGTTTCTCAAGGCCTCATCCAGCCTGGCTTTGAACATCCCCAGGCAGGAGGCAGCCACAGCCTCCCTGGGCAGCCTGTGCCAGAGTCTCCCCAGCCTCCTGCTCAAGAACTTCTTTAGCTCCACTCTAACCCTGCTCTGCCTCAGCTCCAAACCATTCCCCCTGGGCCTGGCTCCAGACCCCCTCAGGAGAAGTCTCTCTGCAGCCTTCCTGCAGGATCCCTTCAGCTCCTGGCAGCAGCTCTGAGGTGCCCCTGGAGCCTTCTCCTCTGCAGGCTGCACAGCCCCAGCTCCCTCAGCCTGTGCTCACAGCAGAGCTGCTCCAGCCCTGGCAGCATCTTTGTGGCCTCCTCTGGCCTCTCTCCAGCAGCTCTGTGTCCTTCTGCTGCTGGGGACAGCAGAGCTGGAGGCAGGATTGGAGGTGAGGTCTGAGCAGAGCAGAGCCCAGGGGCAGAATCCCTTCTGCTGCCCTGCTGCCCACCCTGCTCTGGCTGCAGCCAGCACACAGCTGCCTGAGGGCTGCAGGAGGCACTGCTGGCTCCTGGGGAGCTTCTCCTCAGGCCTCCATTTCCCAGGGGACTCCCAGCAAGACCCTGCAGTAGCTGCTTTGTTTTTGTCCCCTGCTCATACAAAGAGGTTGCAGCAGGGAATGAGCCAGGCTGCAGCAGCCCCCCGTGGGGGGATGGCAGTGGCAGCAGCAGAGGCTGCTCAGCACTCTGACACTTCCCTCCTCCCCCAGCTGATCTGGAGCAGGGAATGCCAACCTTCAAATGTACAAATGGCTCTGCATGCAATTTTAATAGGATTATCATATGAGACAAAGGAAAGCCATCTGTGGAAGCTGGGGGACCTTAATGGGAGGTTTAATTGACTTCATTTGTCTAAGGAGGGATACATGTGTCTCAGGGCCTGCAGAGCAGTCAGGTAGACACCTTCTGTCTGCCAGGATGGATGGCTGGCTCCATGCAGGGTGCAGCATGCCTGAGAGATGGTAGCTGTCACATCCCACTCTGGGCAGGAGCAAGCAAAGCTATCAATCACCTCTGTCACCAAGGTGATGCTAAGGACAGAAAGCAGAGGTTCGGCACACGGCATGAGAACCACTGCTGGAAGACCCACAGCGGCCTCAGACCACAGAGCAGATCCTTGTGAGGAAGCAGATCAAGAGCCTGTGACTGGCCCAGGGCCATGAGGGCCAAACTAAACAGCAAACCAGCCAGGAAATGGCTTTCAGAGCGCTTCCTGTTAGGAGCAGCTTGGGAGGGGCTCAGGGGTTAGCAAACAGGGGCAGCAAACAGACTTCAGTGAGGCTAAAGCTTCAGGCTGGTGAGAATGTAGGAGTCAGACTCAGGCTGCACTGGGCTGGAAGGGAGCCTCCAAGGGCAGCTTGGCCAAGCCCCTGCAGGCAGCAGGGACAGCTCCAGCTAGAGCAGGCTGCCCAGGGACACAGCCAGGCTGAGCTTCAATGGCTCCAGGGATGTGCTGGAGGTGCCAGAGCTGGACACAGCACAGCAGAGCTGAGCAGGTGGTCAGAATTCTCTCTCTTGACCTGTCCACCTGTGCTACACCTCCCCCACAGCCAGCAGGGCCTGCAGAGCCTTGGAGGAGCAGCATCCTGGAGGGACAGAAGCATCATCAAAGCTTCACAAAGAATTCATTGGAATTCTCTTTGCAGACAGTGAGCTTTACTGCTTCCAAGAAACATGGCTGCCTACAGACCTGCCAAGTCCAGCAGGAGCAGCCTGCAGTAGTCTGTTCTGTGCTTGGCCAGGGAGCCTGATCAGGTGCTTTTGGTAATCACAGGATGGGATGGGCTGGAAGGGAGCTCCAAAGATCATCCAGTCCAAACCCTGTGCACTCAGCAGGGACATCCTCCACTGGAGCAGGTTGCCAGAGCCCTGTCCAGCCTCACCTTGAAGAGCTCCAGGGATGGAGCCTCAGCCACCTCCCTGGGCAACCTGCTGCAGTGTTCCAGCAGCCTCCTGGGGCAGAACTTGTTCCTCACATCCACTCTCAATCTGCTCTGCTCTGGTTTGAAGCCATTGCCCCTGGTGCTGTCCCTGCAGGCCTTTGGGAACATTCTCTCTGCAGCCTTCTTGTAGCCCCTTCAGGTCCTGGCAGGCTGCTGTTAGGTCTGCCTGGAGCCTTCTCCTCTCCAGGCTGAACACCCCCAGCTCCCTCAGCCTGTCCCCACAGCAGAGCTGCTCCAACCCCCTGAGCATTTTTGTGGCCTCCTCTGGAGCTGCTCCATCAGCTCCAGGTCCTTCTGTTCAGGGCTCCAGAGCTGGACACAGCCCTGCAGGTGAAGTCTCCCCAGAGCAGAGCAAAGTGGCAGAATAGAATAGAATAGAATAGAATAGAATAGAATAGAATAGAATAGAATCAATAAGGTTGGAAAAGACCTCAAAGATCATCAAGTCCAACCTCTCACCCAGCACCATCTGATCAACTAACCCATGGCACCAAGTGCCTCATCCAGGCTCTTCCTAAACACCTCCAGGGATGGGGACTCCACCACCTCCCTGGGCAGCACATTCCAATGGTTAACAACTCTCTCTGGGAAGAGTGGTGCCACAGCCAGCTGGCAGCCAGGCACCAGTGGCATCCCTCAGGGATCAGTGCTGGGCCCCATCCTCTTTAACATCTTCACTGATGATCTGGATGAGGGGATGGAGTCAGTCATCAGCAAGTTTGCAGATGACACCAAGCTGGGAGCAGATGTTGGTCAGTTAGAGGGCTGAAGAGCTCTGCAGAGGGACCTTGACCAACTGGACAGATGGGCAGAGGCCAACAGGATGGCATTCAACAAGTCCAAGTGCCAGGGGCTGCACTTTGGCCACAACAACCCCAGGCAGAGCTACAGGCTGGGGTCAGAGTGGCTGAGAGCTGTCAAACAGAGAGGGACCTGGGGGTGCTGATTGACAGCTGCCTGAACAGGAGCCAGCAGTGTGCCCAGGTGGCCAAGAAGGCCAATGGCATCCTGGCCTGCATCAGGAGCAGTGTGGCCAGCAGGAGCAGGGAAGTCCTTGTGCCCTGTGCTCAGCACTGGTTAGGCCACACCTTGAGTCCTGTGTCCAGTTCTGGGCTCCTCAGGTCAGGAAAGATGTTGAGATGCTGGAAGGTGTCCAGAGAAGGGCAAGAAAGCTGGGGAGGGGTCTGGAGCACAGCCCTGTGAGGAGAGGCTGAGGGAGCTGGGGTTGCTTAGCCTGGAGATGAGGAGGCTCAGGGGAGACCTCATTGCTCTCTGCAACTCCCTGAAGGGAGGCTGTAGCCAGGTGGGGGTTGGTCTCTTCTCCCAGGCAGCCAGCAGCAGAACAAGAGGACACAGTCTCAAGCTGTGCCAGGGGAGGTTTAGGCTGGAGGTGAGGAAGAAATTGTTCCCAGCAAGAGAGATTGGCCATGGGGATGTGCTGCCCAGGGAGGTGATGGAGTCCCCATCCCTGGAGGTGTTTAGGAAGAACCTGGATGAGGCACTTGGTGCCATGGTTTAGTTGATCAGATGGTGCTGGGTGAGAGGTTGGACTTGATGATCTCTGAGGTCTATTCCAAACTGGCTAATTCTATTCTGACCAACATCCTGGCCCAGCTGGGCTTGTTGTGCTAAGTGATAGCTTCATCTTCTTTCTTCTGCTCTTCCATGGCCACCACAGGACCACCAATGGCATCTGTGAGCCCAAGCATGGTGGCAGAGCTCCTCACAGCAGCATGCCCAAGGCAGCAGTAAAAGCCCCTTGATCACCCAGAGTGCCAGGGAATGGCAGCATGGCAGGGGCTGGATGGGACCTCTGCAGATCATCCAGTTCAACCTCCCCTGCCAGGGCAGGGCCACCCAGGGAAGGTCAGAGAGGAACACATCCAGGTGAATGTCCCATCGAGTTGGAGGGAGCCTCCAAGGGCAGCTTGGCCAAGCCCTGCAGGCAGCAGGGACAGCTCCAGCTAGAGCAGGCTGCCCAGGGACACAGCCAGGCTGAGCTTCAATGGCTCCAGGGACAGAGCCTCAAGCCCAGCCCTGGGCAGCCTGTGCCAGTGTCTCCCCAGCCTCCCTCTGCAGAACTTCCTCCTCATGTCCAACCTAACTCTGCCCTGCTCCAGGTTCAAACCACTGCCCCTGGGCCTATCCCCACAGCCCCTTCTGAGCAGTCCCTCCCCAGCCTGCCTGCAGCTCCCCTGCAGATATTGACCTGCAGCTGTGAGGTCTCCCTGGAACCTTCTCTCCTCCAGGCTGAACAGCCCCAGCTCTCCCAGCCTGTCCCCACAGCAGAGGTTCTGAGCCCTCTGATCATCTTTGTGGCCTCCTCTGGACCCTCTCCAGCAGGTCCATGTCCTTCCTGTGCTGAGGGCTCCAGCCCTGCAGGTGAGGTCTCCCCAGAGCAGAGCAGAGGGGCAGGTTCCCCTCTCTCCATCTGATGACCTTTGGAGGTCCTTTCCAACCCATGCCATGACTCTGGCCAAACCAAAAGGCTGGAGAAAGCTTCTTCCTTTTGTCTCTTCTCTTGCCTGTGAGCCATGCCTCTGTGGTACATCAGAGCAGAGCAGCACTTCAGAGCCTGCTGCTCCCACCTTACACCAGGAAGTGACTCCTTTCCCCCTCTTTGTCTTTTCCCCCCCCTATTTACTTTGTCACCCCCCTGGACAATGTCTCAAGGTACAAAGACCTCTCTTCCAGGCAGCCTGAAGGAAAGGGGGGGGGGGAACAAAACCCTCTTTCCTATTCTCCTCAACCTGCAACATTGATTTTTTAGCCATTACCTTCGTGAGCTGAGTGCTGATGAGGCTGCAGGAGGCAGGTAATGATGATGGATGCTTTCCAGGTGCACTTATGGACAGCCAGGCATTAATTCTTTCCACAGGCCAGCTGGAAGGGCTCCTACCTACAGGGAGCTGCCGTGTGGCACCTACCCATCCACTGCTGTGCTGGCCTTTCACTGGAGCTCAGTGGAAGGGGAACCTCAGCTCAGGCAATTAAGGCCTAATTGTCCTCTGGATTGGGGAATCCCCCTCCTGTTTGTTGTATTCTTCGTGGGCTTGACACAGGCAGAGCTGTGGACACCAAGTCAGGGAGGCACAGATGGGCTCAGCCTGGCCTTGGATGTTAGAATCATAGAATCACCAAGGTTGGAAAAGATCTCGAGGATCATCAAGTCCAACCTGTCACCACAGACCTCATGACTAGACCATGGCACCAAGTGCCACATCCAATCCCCTCTTGAACACCTCCAGGGATGGGGACTCCACCACCTCCCTGGGCAGCACATCCCCAGGGCCAATCTCTCTTGCTGGGAACAATTTCTTCCTCACCTCCAGCCTAAACCTCCCCTGGCACAGCTTGAGACTGTGTCCTCTTGTTCTGGTGCTGGTTGCCTGCCTGGGAGAAGAGACCAACCCCCACCTGGCTACAACCTCCTTTAGGTAGTTGTAGAGAGCAATGAGGTCTCCCCTGAGCCTTCTCTTCTCCAGGCTAAGCAACCCCAGCTCCCTCAGCCTCTCCTCACAGGGTTGTGCTCCAGACCCCTCCCCAGCTTTGTTGCCCTTCTCTGGACACCTTCCAGCAGCTCAACCTCTTTCCTAACCTGAGGAGCCCAGAACTGGACACAGGACTCAAGGTGTGGCCTAAGCAGTGCTGAGCACAGGGCACAATGACTTCCCTGCTCCTGCTGACCACACTGTTCCTGATGCAGGCCAGGATGCCATTGGCCTTCTTGGCCCCCTGGGCACACTGCTGGCTCCTGTTCAGGCAGCTGTCAATCAGCACCCCCAGGTCCCTCTCTGTTTGGCAGCTCTCAGCCACTCTGACCCCAGCCTGTAGCTCTGCCTGGGGTTGTTGTGGCCAATGTGCAGCCCCTGGCACTTGGATGTGTTCAATCTCCTGCCCTTGGCCTCTGCCCATCTGTCCAGCCTGTCCAGGTCCCTCTGCAGAGCCTCTCTGCCCTCCAGCAGATCAACTCCTGCCCCCAGCCTGGTCACCTGCAAACTTCCTGCTGATGGACTCCATCCCCTCCTCCAGATCATCAATAAAGACATTCCAAGATTTTCCCAGCTCCCAGCACTCAGCATCCAGGCCCTGCAGGCCCAGGGCAGGTAGTTGGGCAGTGCTGCCTTGCTTTGAGGTGTTTGCTGGAGCACCAGAGGGCTTTGCTGGGTGCTTCGTCCTGCAGGGATCATTCACAAGGCTCTGGCAGCTCTCCCAGCACAGCAGTGTTGCTTTCTGAACCTGGTCTCTGATTTTCTCTGCTGGATCTGGATTAGGAACAGCTCTGCCTTTGAGCTACTTAAAGGTGAATTTTAAAGGGCAGGAAGGGAGGGAGAGGAAGGAGTTACAGCTGGCTTCAGGAGCATGAGGAAAGGGCAGTGTTTGAACTTGCCTGTTCCTAGGGCAGCAGCAGCCTGCTCAAGCCGCTGATCTCTGCCTGGGGGGAGACCATTTCTGTGCCAGGACGTGGTGGGTGGGAAGTTAATGTCAGACTAATTGTCCTCAATATGTTAGTGAAGAGCACAGCTCATTCTGCAAGGAGGGAAGGGATTAAAGCAGGGCAGCTCCTCCTGCTTGCAGGCACAGGAGCCAGCCAGGCAAACTCTTTAGTCAAGCCTTGCACCAGGCTGCTGCATCCTCCTGGGAGACACAGGCCCAGAGGAGAATTTAAGGACGTTGAGGTACCTGAGAGTGTCCAGAGAAGGGCAACGAGGCTGGGGAGGGGTCTGGAGCACAGCCCTGGGAGGAGAGGCTGAGGGAGCTGGGGTTGCTTAGCCTGCAGAAGAGGAGGCTCAGGGGAGACCTCATTGCTCTCTACAACTCCCTGAAGGGAGGTTGTAGCCAGGTGGGGGTTGGGCTCTTGTCCCAGGCACCCAGCACCAGAACAAGAGGACACAGTCTCAAGCTGTGCCAGGGGAGGTTTAGACTGGAGGTGAGGAGAAAGTTCTTCCCAGCAAGAGAGATTGGCCATTGGGATGTGCTGCCCTGGGAGGTGGTGGAGTAGTATCAGCCAGGGTTGGAAGGGACCACAAGGATCATCTAGTTCCAACCCCCCTGCCATGGGCAGGGACATCCCACACTAGATCAGCCTGGCCACAGCCTCAGCCAGCCTGGCCTTAAACCCCTCCAGGGACAGGGCCCCAACCACCTCCCTGGACAACCCATTCCAGGGCTTCACCACTCTCATGGGGAAGAACTTCCTCCTCCCCTCCAGCCTCAATTTCCCCACCTCCAGCTTCATTCCATTCCCCCTAGTCCTAGCACTGCCTGAGATCCTGAGCAGTCCCTCCCCAGCCTTCTTGGAGCCCCCTTCAGGTCCTGGAAGGCCACAATGAGGTCACCTGGGAGCCTTCTCTTCTGCAGACTGAACAGCCTCAACTCCTTCAGTCTGTCCTCACAGGAGAGGTGCTCCAGCCCTCTGCTCATCCTCCTGCCCAGCCTGGAGTTGTGCCTGGCATTGCCTCCACCCAGCTGCAGGACCCTGCCCTTGGTCTTGTTGAACCTCCTGAGGTTGGCTTGTGCCCACCTCTCCAGCCTGTCCAGCTCCCTCTGGATGGATCCCTTCCCTCCAGCTGTCTGCTGCACCACACAGCTTGGTGTTATCAGCAAACCTGCTGAGGCTGCACTCAGAGGTCTCTCCCTCCCTTTTTGATTCTATGATTCCATGCCAAGCCCCTGGCTGCTCCCAGGCAGTGCAGCAGAGGCTTCCTGGCTGTGGGAGCTTGCAGGGCAGCTCAGCTCCATGGCTGATTCAGGCTGCCTGGTGCTGAGGCATTCCCATTTCAGGAAACTCTCTGGAATGAGGCTTTGTTTTTCATTGCAGCACTGGAACACTCTGGGAAGATCTATTAAGGCAGAGCTAATTCAGCTGCAGGATGGGGTCAGCAGGCAGCACAGCCAGGGGAGCAGGAGGCTGTGACTGCCACAAACCATCTCCCAGCAGCAGGCACAGCAGGGGTGGTGGGGAAATGGTCTCTTCACTCTGGCTCTGGTACCAAAGCCTGCAGCAGACCAAGAAAAGTCATTTCTGGATGCTCCTAAAGCAAGGGGGGAGTCTGGTGTGACAAATGACAGAGCAGCTGCCCAGGGGACCTGGCTTAGTTGGAAGACAGGGTTGAAAGAAATCCTCTCTTCAATGTATTCATCAATGACCTGGATGAGGGCACAGAGGGCACTGCCAGCAGGTTTGCTGATGGCACCCAGCTGGGAGCAGTGGCTGACACAGGAGGGCTGTGCTGCCATGCAGCCAGTCCTGGACAGGCTGAGAGCTGGGCAGGGACAAAGTGAATGAAACCAAACAAGGGCAAAGGGAGAGTCTTGCAGCTGGGAAAGAACAACCCCAGGGAGCAGGAGAGGCTGGGGACTGAGCTGCTGGAGAGCAGTGAAGGGGATAAGGAGCTGAGGGTCCTGGTGGGTGGAAGGTTGACCATGAGCCAGCAATGTGCTGTGGTGGCCAAGCAGGCCAAGGGCATCCTGGGGTGGGTTAGAAGGGTTGTGACCAGTAGGGTGAGAGAGGTTCTCCTCCCACTCTACTCTGCCCTGGGGAGGCCACAGCTGGAATCTTGTGTCCAGTTCTGAGCCCCTCAGTTCAGGAAGGAGCTCAGGGAACTGCTTGAGAGAGTCCAGCACAGAGCCACAGAGCTGCTGCAGGCAGTGGAAGATCTTCCTCATGAGGAGAGCCTGAGGGAGCTGAGGGCTCTGGAGCTTGGAGAGGAGGAGCCTGAGAGGTGAGCTCCTTGCTGCTGCTAAAGCTGTGCAGGGGCAGTGCCCAGAGGCTGGAGCCAGGCTCTGCTGGGGGATGCCCAATGCCAGCACAAGGGGCAGTGGTGGAAGCTGAGGCAGAGGAAGTGCCATGGACACAGGAGGAAGAATTTTTCCCCTGTGAGGTGACAGAGGCCTGGAGCAGGCTGCCCAGGGGGGTTGTGGAGTCTCCCTCTCTGGAGATATTCCAACCCCACCTGGATGTGTTGCTGTGTGAGCTGCTCTGGGTGCCCCTGCTCTGGCAGGGGGTTGGCCTGGATGAGCTCTGGAGGTCCCTTCTAGCCCCTGAAGTTCTGTGACTCTGTGAAACCCCCATGAGTTGTGGCAAGGGAAAGCACAAAGCTGTGTTCTTGGGCTGGGGGAACCAGCTGGGAGCTGACTGCTGTCCCCTGGGGAGGACCTGGGTGTAACAAGGGATGCCTGGCACAGTATGACCCAGAAATGCACTCTTGTGATGAGTCAAGTCCTGCATGGCCAGCAAGCAGGGGAAATCCATTCCCCAGGTCTGGTACTGCTGAGGCTGTGCCTGGAAACTGCATCTATAGATGGAGAGGGACAGGGAGAGGACTGAGCACAGGGTCACCATCCAGCCAGGCCTGGAGCAGATGTGCTGCAGAGGTGGTTGAGGGAGCTGAGCCTGCCAGTACTGCTACAGCAACAGCAGCCTGCAGCCTCTCAAAGGGCAGCTGCCACGATGGGAGAGCTGAGGTCTGACTCAGCCAGGGTAGAGGAGGTAGCAGAGTCACAGTGATAGAACTGTCAGGGCTGGAAGGGACCTCAAGGCTCAGCCAGTCCCCCCCCTCTTTTATGTCTCCCAGAGTGGTTAGCTCAGGTCTTGTCAGCTCTGCTGTGGCTTCAGAAGCCTCCTGGATCCTCCTGGCTTTGGCCATTAATCATCCAAAGGTCTCTGAGGCATCAGAGTTGCTTCTGATTGAGAATGGAATAGAATAGAATAGAATAGAATAGAATAGAATAGAATAGAATAGAATAGAATAGAATAGACCAGACCAGGTTGGAAGAGACCTTCAAGATCATCGTGTCCAACCCATCAACCAATCCAACACCACCTAAACAAATACCCCATGGCACCAAGCACCCCATCAAGTCTCCTCCTGAACACCTCCAGGGATGGGGACTCCACCACCTCCCTGGGCAGCACATTCCAATGGGCAATCACTCTCTCTGTGTAGAACTTCTTCTTAACCTCCAGCCTGAACCTCCCCTGGCACAGCTTGAGACTGTGTCCTCTTGTTCTGGTGCTGGGTGCCTGGGAGAAGAGACCAACCCCCACCTGGCTACAACCTCCCTGCAGGGAGTTGGAGAGAGCAATGAGGTCTCCCCTGAGCCTCCTCTTCTCCAGGCTAAGCAACCCCAGCTCCCTCAGCCTCTCCTCACAGGGCTGTGCTCCAGACCCCTCCCCAGCTTTGTTGCCCTTCTCTGGACACCTTCCAGCAGCTCAACCTCTTTCCTAACCTGAGGAGCCCAGAACTGGACACAGGACTCAAGGTGTGGCCTAAGCAGTGCTGAGCACAGGGCACAATGACTTCCCTGCTCCTGCTGGCCACACTGTTCCTGATGCAGGCCAGGATGCCATTGGCCCTCCTGGCTGCCTGGGCACACTGCTGGCTCATGTTCAGCCTACCATCAACCAGCACCCCCAGGTCCCTCTCTGCCTGGCTGCTCTCCAGCCACTCTGACCCCAGCCTGTAGCACTGCATGGAGTTGTTGTGGCCAATGTGCAGCACCTGGCACTTGGATGTGTTCAATCTCCTGCCCTTGGCCTCTGCCCATCTGTCCAGCCTGTCCAGGTCCCTCTGCAGAGCCTCTCTGCCCTCCAGCAGATCAACTCCTGCCCCCAGCTTGGTGTCATCAGCAAATTTACTGATGACTGACTCAATGCCCTCATCCAGATCATCAATGAAGATGTTAAAGAGCACAGGGCCCAGCACTGCTCCCTGGGGCACACCACTGGTGCCTGGCTGCCAGCTGGCTGTGGCACCATTCACCACCACTCTCTGGGCTCAGCCTCCAGCCAGTTCCTAACCCAGCTCAGAGAGCTGCTGTCCCAGCCAGGGGCTGACAGCTTGGCCAGGAGCTTGCTGTGGGGGATGGTGTCAAAGGCCTTACTGAGGTCCAGGCAGACCACATCCACAGCCTGCCCCACATCCACCAGGCAGTCACCTGGGCATGGAAGGAGATCAGGTTGGAGAGGCAGGACCTGCCCTTCCTGAATCCATGCTGGCTGGGCCTGAGCCCTTGGCCATCCTGTAAGTGCTGTGTGATTGCTCTCAGGATGACTGTTCCATGATCTTGCCTGGCACTGAGGTCAGGCTGACAGGCCTGGAATTCCCTGGCTCATCCAACCAGCCCTGCTTGTGGATGGGCACCACGTTGGCAGCTTCCAGTCCTCTGGGACCTCTCCAGTGAGCCAGGGCTGGTGACAAATGATGGAGAGTGGCTTGGCCAGCTCCTCTGCCAGCTCTCTCAGCACCTATGGATGGATCCCATCTGGTCCCACAGTGCCTGACTGCCTGGCCAGGCTCTGTGCTTTTGTGTTGTGCCTTTAATTCAAAGCCCCCCACAAAGCAACAAGCTAATCCTGACCATCTAGGGAGTGAACCCTGAGCCCCAGGGGTGGTTGTGCCCCTGGGAAGAGCTTGAACTCTGCCTTCCACACTCTGTCACCTCTGCTGGCCTCATTGTCAAGAGCACCCAAAGCCCTCCCAGCTAGGCAGGAGAATCTTGTGGACTGCTGAGGTTTGAGGTCATGGCTGCAAAAAGGCTGTTTTGGGGCCCTGAGCTCCAGGCAGCCTCTGCTTGGGCCAGGCACAGATATTTGCAGGTTCCAGAAGGAGGACAAAGCAGAGCTGCCAGCTGAGGGGGAGCTTCAGATGGAGTCTGCCAGAGGGAGGCTGAGCCTTACCAAACCCCCTTGCAGAAGGGTGCAAGAGGCAGTACTGCCCTCACTGGTGCTCATCCCAGCCAGATGTGCCAGGCATCAGGCACTGCTGGTACAGGGAACAGGGCCAGCAGCTGCCTGCACCCAGCTTAGTCTCCCACAGCTTCTCTGAGGCCAGGGAACCAGGGGATTGTTTGGGTTGGAAAAGACTTCCAAGTCACTGAGTCCAACCAGCAATCTCACACCACCATGGCCATCAAACCATGGCCCCCAGGGAGGCTTGGGCTGGGCTGCACTGTGCAGTGCCATCCACTCCAACCCCTGCAGTCAGCAGGGACAGCTGCAGCTAGAGCTGGGGTTGCTTAGCCTGGAGAGGAGAAGCTCAGGGGAGACCTCATTGCTCTCTCAACTCCCTGAAGGGAGGTTGGAGCCAGGTGGGGGTTGGTCTCTTCTCCCAGGCAGCCAGCACCAGAACAAGAGGACACAGTCTCAAGCTGTGCCAGGGGAGGTTTAGGCTGGAGTTGAGGAGAAAGTTCTTCCCAGCCAGAGAGATTGGCCATGGGGATGTGCTGCCCAGGGAGGTGGTGGAGTCCCCATCCCTGGAGGTGTTCATAAAAGGCTTGGCTGTGGCACTTGGAGCCAGGGTTTAGTTGTCAGGAGGTGTTGGGTGTTAGGTCATAGGTTGGGCTTGATGATTTCTGAGGTCTTTTCCAAGCTGGTTGATTCTGTGATGCTGTGCCAGAGCAGGCTGCTCAGAGCCCCAAACAGCCTGACCTGGGATAACTCCAGGATGGGGAACCTGCCCCCTCCCTGGGCAGCCTGGGCCAGGCTCTCACCACCCCCTGTATAAAGCATCTCTTCCTTCTCTCCAGTCCAGATCTCCCTCTTTTACTTCAAGCCACCACTCCTTGTCCTGTCACAACAGGGGCCTGCCAAAAATCTGTCCCATCTCTCTGGTTGGCCTCCTGAAGTACTGCCAGGCAGCAGCAGGCTGCTCTTCAGCCTCCCCTCTCTCCTCTTCTGAAGCAGCCCAGCAGAGAGGGCCAACAGCAGGCAGCCAAGCAAAGAAAGATGGCAGGCAGAGGGCTCCCAAGCTGTCACAGCCTTGCTGGCAGCAACAGGCACTTGCAGTCACTGCTGCCTGCATGTTACATGAGGCAAGAGTTCAGGAGCCTCATCCACAGAGATTTCCATCCCCCAACCTGTGCTGCCACAAACAAGAGTTAAATCTGGCTGGGTGCTCTGGGGAAGCCATTTGCCTGTCCTTGGCCTGCAGGTCAGGATCAGAGTCCTACTCTCTCAAGGGTAACCACAAGTTCCATTCTCCCTCTGCCCTGCTGAGGCCATAGCTGGAACCTTGTGTCCAGTTCTGGGTCCCTCAGGTCGAGAAGGACCTCAGGGAACTGCTTGAGAGAGTCCAGCCCAGAGGCACAGAGCTGCTGCAGGCAGTGGAACAGCTCCCTCTGAGCACAGGCTGAGGCAGCTGGGGCTTGGAGCTGGGAGCAGAGGAGCTGAGGGCTGCCCTCAGTGCTGAGATAAAGATGTGCAGGGCTGGAGCCAGGCTCTGCTCAGGGATGGCCAAGCACAGCACAAGGGGCACTGGGGGCAAGCTGGAGCAGAGGAGGTGCCAGGGGAACAGGAGGGGAAACTTTGTCCCTGTGAGGGTGCTGGAGCCTGGAGCAGGCTGCCCAGAGAGGTTGTGGAGTCTCCTGCTCTGGAGCCTTTCCAGCCCCCCCTGGATGTGTTCTGGGTGCCCTGCCCTGGGTGCCCTGCTCTGGCAGGGGTAGGTCTGGATGATCTTTTGAGCTCACTTCCAGCCTCTCACATTCTGTGATTCTTTGAGACATGAGCCTGGTGGTGCAGGGCTAGAGATGGGCACAGCAATAATGGAAGGGCTGGAAGCCCTCTGCTGTGGGGCAGGCTGAGAGTTGGGGTTGTTCAGCCTGGAGAAGGCTTCAGGGAGACTTTCTTATGACTTTTCAGTACTTAAAGGCCTTGATCAGAGAGCTGGGGACAGACCTTTTCATGGGGCCTGCTGTGACAGAACAAGGGCTGATGATTTAAACTGAGAGAGGCAGTTATCCAGGGCTCAGCACACACCAACAGTGCAGCCAAAGGCTCTGCTTGAGCTGTGGGGTGCACTCTGCACAGTCATGGGGCTGGCTCTGCAGAGCTGGACTGAATTAATCCAGCTGAGATCACCTTGCTTGGACTTTTGTATATGCTGCAGCCACTGGGACCTGTCCTGCAGTGATGCCAGGCAAGCAATCCTCATTACAATGGCTTTGCTCACACAGTGCCCTGCCCTGGGTGCCCTGCTCTGGCAGGAGGCTTGTGCTGGGTGGCCTCTCGAGATCCCTTCTCTGGACATGCTGCAGCACCTCCAGACCCTAAGCTGAGCACTGAGTTCATGTTCTGGATGAGTGTGAGCAGGGCTGGGTCCCAGTCAGGCTGTGCTGGCTTGGATCCAGGTGGTGCTGACAATCTGAGCTGCTTTGTGAGCTCTGCCTGGGGCAGGCCTGCAGCACCTCTGCCACGGGGCCAGGCTGGGGGAGCTGATGCTGTGCAGCCTGGAGATGAGAAGGCTCTGGGAGACCTTAGAGCAGCCTTGCAGCACCTGAAGCTGGGGAGGAATGCTTTACATGGTGCAGGCTGGAAGAGGGCAGATTTAGACTGGAGATTAGGAGTAAATTCTCACCAGTGAGGGTGGTGAGGCACTGGCACAGGTTGCTCAGGGAGGCTGTGGCTGTCTCCTCCCTGCAGGGGTTCAAGGCCAGGCTGGATGAGGCCTGGAGCAGCCTGGGCTGGTGGAAGGGGTGCAAGGGGTTTGGAACCAGATGACCTTTAAGGGTCTTTGCAACCCAAACCATTCCATGACCTCCATCTCTGGGGTACCTCCTTTGCCACAAAAGCCTTGGGACCACTCTTCTTAACCACTACCTTGTCTTGCTTCAAGCCATGCTGAACCCAGCTGCACATTACAGTCCTGTGCAGGCTTTGGAAAGGCTCAGACTGGGGCTTGGGCTGGATGACCTCTGCAGGTCCCTTCCAAGCCCTGACACTGTGCTGCCATGCAGAGAGAGGCTGCCAAATGAGGCTCAGCTGTGTGGGAGAGCTGTGAGGCTCCTGCACCCTACCCAGACTTCCTTTTTCATGCCTGTAGTTGTTTATGTGCTCATTCTGATCTCTCCACTCAAACCCAAGCCCCTTTCCATCACTTGATGGCAGTAGAGCTATGATGGAGATGTGTAGGCAGTGATGCTGGATGGATGCAGGGCAGGAAGGAGCCCCCCAGGCTGATGCCTGCCCATGTGTTTTCCTGTGGGCTCTGCTGTGTGTTACAAGTTTTAACCAGACAGAAGGCCCAGGACAGCTTTGCATTCCCAGGAGGGATTCATGCAGAGGAGATTCCACTCACTCCCAGCCAGCACAAATAACACTGGGTACAACTAAGCATCCCCTGGAATTCTTCAGCTGGAGCTCCAAGCTCTGCAGAAGCAAAAGCAGCTCTCCTGCTGCAGGTTTCACTCCTGGGCACAGGGTTTGTTTGCTGAAGGGAGCAGCTCCTGGAATTGGGAGCCCAGGAGCTCTCAGGCTGCTGGCAGGGCTGCTGCTTGCTCCTTCACAGCCAAAATGAACATAATCAATGTGCCCTGGGGAGAAGGAGCTGGGAGTGCTGGGGGGCAGCAAGTTCTGCATGGGACAGCAATGTGCCCTGGGGCCAAGAAGGCCAAGGGGGTCCTGGGGGGCATGCAGAGGAGTGTGTCCAGCAGAGCCAGGGAGGTTCTCCTGCCCCTCTGCTCTGCCCTGCTGAGACCTCACCTGCAATCTTGCATCCAGCTCTGGGCTCCCCAGCTCAGGAGGGACAGGGATCTGCTGAAGAGAGTCCAAGGGAGGGCTGCAAGGCTGCTGAAGGGACTGCAGCACTGCCTGGGGAGGAGAGGCTGAGAGCCCTGGGGCTGTTGAGTCTGCAGAGGAGAAGGCTGAGAGGGATCTGATCAATGTCTATCAATAGCTGAGGGCTGGGGGTCAGGAGGGAGGGGACAGGGCCAGGCTCTGCTCAGCTGCACCCTGGGATAGACCAAGAGGCAATGGATGGAAAGTGCAGCACAGGAGGTTCCAGCTCAGCATGAGGAGGAACTTCTTGGCTGTGAGGGTCCCAGAGGCCTGGAGCAGGCTGCCCAGAGAGGTTGTGGAGTCTCCTTCTGTGGAGCCTTTGCAGCCCTGTCTGGATGTGTTCCTGTGTGACCTGTGCTGGGTTCTGCTCTGGCAGGGGGTTGGACTGGAAGCTCTCCAGAGGTCCCTTCCAACCCTGTCATCCTGTGAGCTCTCAGGCTGCTGGCAGTGCTGCTGCTTGCTCTTTTCCAGTCAAAGTGCACACAATCAGCTCACCAACACTGCCATCAAGGTTCTCTCAGCCCAGATTTCCTGCAGCTCTGACACACAGTAAGGTTTTGACACAAACCCAGCAGATGCCAAAGCCTCTTTGTGGCAGTGATTCCACAACCCACATGAAGATAAGCTTGGATGTAATCAAGACCATCTTCTAAACACCCTTTCTGCCTCCCCCTGGATGCTACAGCAGGGTCTGCCTTCACCCACAGGATAACAAACCCATCCCCTTTGCCCTCTCCAACCCCTAGAGGCAAACCTGCAACCCAGCTCCTGTTTGACCCTGCAATGGAGGCTCAGCAGTGTGGACTAAGTGCCAGACAGCTGCTCTCTCCAGCAGGATCTTGCTTCTCTTTGTGCCTGCCATGCCTGGGGACCTCAAAACCTGTGACACAGAATCCGGGGTCTGCCTTCCCAGGACCAGCCCTTATTTTACTGTCTAGGTACTCTGCAAGCTCCAAAATGTGTTCTTGCCTGAAACTAGGAGCTGACATGCTGCCCAGACCTTCCCTACACTGAGCTGCTCAGACCCCCCCTGCACAGAGCTGCTCAGACCCTCCCTACACAGAGCTGCCCAGACCCCCCATGCACAGAGCTGCCCAGACCCCCTGCACAGAGCTGCCCAGACCTTCCCTACACTGAGCTGCTCAGACCCCCTGCACAGAGCTGCTCAGACCCCCTGCACAGAGCTGCTCAGACCCTCCCTACACAGAGCTGCCCAGACCCCCTGCACAGAGCTGACCAGACCCCCTGCACAGAGCTGCTCAGACCCCCTGCACAGAGCTGCCCAGACCCCCATACACAATGCTGCCCAGACCCCCTGCACAGAGCTGCTCAGACCCCCCTGCACAGAGCTGCTCAGACCCCCTGCACAGAGCTGCCCAGACCCCCTGCACAGAGCTGCTCAGACCCCCTGCACAGAGCTGCCCAGACCCCCTGCACAGAGCTGCTCAGACCCCCCCCATACACAGAGCTGCCCAGACCCCCTGCACAGAGCTGCCCAGACCCCCATACCTGCACAGAGCTGCCCAGACCCCCATACACAATGCTGCCCAGACCCCCACAGAGCTGCCCAGACCCCCTGCACAGAGCTGCTCAGACCCCCTGCACAGAGCTGCCCAGACCCCCATACACAATGCTGCCCAGACCCCCACAATGCACAGAGCTGCCCAGACCCCCTGCACAGAGCTGCCCAGACCCCCATACACAATGCTGCCCAGACCCCCTGCACAGAGCTGCCCAGACCCTCCCTGCACAGAGCTGCCCAGACCCCCATACACAATGCTGCCCAGACCCCCTGCACAGAGCTGCCCAGACCCTCCCCTGCACAGAGCTGCCCAGACCCCCATACACAATGCTGCCCAGACCCCCATACACAATGCTGCCCAGATCCCCCTGCCCTGCCCAGACCCCCTGCACAGACCCCCCATACACAGAGCTGCCCAGATCCCCCTGCACAGAGCTGCCCAGACCCCCTGCACAGAGCTGCCCAGACCCCCTGCACAGAGCTGCCCAGACCCCCTGCACAGAGCTGCCCAGACCCCCAGATCCCCCTACACAGAGCTGCCCAGACCCTCCCTGCACAGAGCTGCCCAGACCCCCCTGCACAGAGCTGCCCAGACCCCCCCTGCACAGAGCTGCCTCTGCTTCCAGGGGCAGAGCCTCCTCCTGCCCCAGTGCTGCTTGCTCTTGGACTCTTTCCTCTTCAGCATGTTTTGACTTCCCACTCAGACCAAGTGCTTTGCTTTTCCCCTCTCCTTTCAGTCCAGAAGGCTTTGCAGAGGTAGCTGGCAGCTGCAGTGGCTCTCTGCAGAGGGCTCCTGCAGCCAACCCTGACCAGAGGCAGAGCAGTTTCACAGCAGCTTCTCTCCCCCACCCAGGAGCTGTGCTGGCTGGCATCACCTCCTGCCTTCCAGCATGTTCCCCAGACACCAGGCTGTCACCTTCTCTCCACCTGCAAGGTGGCAAGGGCTTGCTTGGCTCCCTGGCAGGTGGATTTCCACAGCACATACCAAGGGCTTGCTGCAGGGTCAGGGATGTGGACCCAGGGCTGCTCCTGTGGTCAGGGCACTGCCAGTCCCTGTGAGCCCTCCCTAGCCTCCTCCCAGGCTGAAGCTGTTCCAGGTACAACCACAGAATCAGAGAAAAGCCCTCCAAGATCACGCAGTGCAACCAGCACCCCAGCCCCACCATGGCCACCAAACCATGGCCCCATGTGCATGGCCACAGGTTGCTTGAACCCCTCCAGCCATGGGGACTCCACCACCTCCCTGGGCAGCCTCTGCCAGGCCCTGACCACTCCTGCAGCAAAGAAACTTTTCCTTATCTCCAACCTAAGCCTCCCCTGGCACAATTCCAGGCCAGTTCCTCTCCTTCTATCACCTGAGCCTAGGCAGCAGAGCCCAACCCCAGCTCACTGCAGACTCCTCTCAGGGGGCTGCAGAGAGCAGTGAGGTCTCCTTCAGCCTCCTCTGCTCCAGCCCAGCATTACTTTTGCTTTCTCTCTCTCACAGGTCTCTGGTTCAAGAATATTTAGTTCCTACACTCTGTGGGACAGCTGAACTGGGGAGGAGAGGGAAATCTTGTTCCAGGCAGCATTGGCAGCCTGCTGAACAGCTCCTGAGGATGTGGAGGGCACAGAGTCACTTCTCCCTTCTACACCTGGCAGAGATTGACTTGAAAATGTTTCTCATCACAGCCACAGCTTAGACACAGATGGCTTTTTGACCTTTCCTCCACCTGCCCAATTCAGAGAGTGCACTTTACAGCCCAGAGAGCCAAGCAGAGCCTGGGCTGCAGCAAGAGAAGTGTGGCCAGCAGGGCAGGGAGGGGATTCTGCCCCTCTGCTCCACTCTGCTGAGACCACAGCTGCAGCTCTGGGGCCAGTTCTGGAGCCTCTGGGCCAGGAAGGCTCTGGAGGGGCTGGAAGGTGTCCAGAGAAGGGCCAGGAGGAGGAGCAGAGGGCTGGAGCTGCTCTGCTGTGAGCACAGACTGAGGGAGTTGGGGTTGCTGGACACCTCCAGCTAGAACTGTGCTCCCCACAGTTCAGTCTTGAGAGGAGAAGGCTCCCAGGAGACCTAATTGTGGCCTTCCAGGATCTGCAGGGGGCTGCAAGAAAGCTGGGGAGGGACTTTTGAGGGTGTCAGGGAGGGATAGGACTGGGGGGATGGAGCAAAACCAGAAGTGGGGAGATTGAGATTGGCTGTGAGGAAGAAGTTGTTCCCCAGGAGGGTGGTGAGAGCCTGGCACAGGTTGCCCAGGGAGGTGGTGGAAGCCTCCTGCCTGGAGGTGTTTGCAGCCAGGCTGGAGGTGGCTGTGAGCAACCTGCTGTGGTGTGAGGTGTCCCTGCCCATGGCAGGGGGTTGGGACTGGCTGAGCCTTGAGGTCCTTTCCAACCCTGACAGTTCTGTGACTGTGTGAGATGTCACCTCTGCTATCCTAGCTGACAGAGGCCCAGCACCACCACTGCCACCTCTGAGCCTTATCCCTTGTTGGAAAATGCTTTAGCAGTGCTCTTTACAGATTGAACCTTGAGCCTTTTCCCTTCAGGACATGAGTCCCTTGAGGGGACAGAGCCAAAGTCTGTACACCACAGCACCAACCTGGCAGAGCTTCCCTCTGAGCCCTTCTGCATGCCCTGAGCTGTGTCTTCTCCTGATGGGCTGCAAGCAATCCCCACTTAGCAAGACCCAGCCTCTACTGACGCAGAGCTCCAGCTGTGGTCTCAGCAGAGTGGAGCAGAGGGGCAGAATCCCCTCCCTGGCCCTGCTGGCCACACTTCTCTTGCTGCAGCCCAGGCTCTGCTTGGCTCTCTGGGCTGCAGGTGCTCCCTGCCGGCTCCTGCTGAACTTCTCCTCCCCCAGCACCCCCAAGACCTTTTCTGCAGGGCTGCTCTCCAGCCAGTCCCTGTCCAGCCTAGCCTCTCTTATTCCCCATTGCTTTGTACAAACCACCCTTCTGCTCACTTGGAAGGGCAATACAGAGGGGAAAACCCAACCCTTTCACCTCAGGTGCAGTGCCTTTATTTCACTCCAAGGCACTGTGGCATTACTGATGTTGGGCACACTCACAGAGCAGTGCCAAGGCAATGGAGCAATATTTAACTTCATTCTCCCCTGATCTCATTACTTGTGATAAAGCCTATTACAGAGCAACTGCTTTTGTGTTTATGAAAGGAAAAGAGGAAAAATGGCCACAATTGGAAACCCTGAAATGGCAGAAGACAACAAAGAGATTATTTACACCCCCCCAAAACAACCAAAACAATCTCAGCTTTAGCCACATTAACTTTATAGGAGCTGCTGCAGCTTGTCAGTGATCTGCACTGGCTGCTGAGGACTCTTGCCATCAATCCAGACATCTGCAGTTCCTTCATCTGTCAGAAGAAGATGAAGCCCTGCAGAAGAGGCCTTGGGGGTGCTGGGGGAGGAGAAGCTCAGCAGGAGTACAGGGGCACAATGACCTCCCTGCTCCTGCTGGCCACACTCTTCCTGATGCAGGCCAGGATGCCCTTGGCCCTTCTGGCTGCCTGGGCACCCTGCTGGCTCATGTTCAGGCAGCTGTCAATCAGCACCCCCAGGTCCCTCTCTGTTTGGCAGCTCTCAGCCACTCTGACCCCAGCCTGTAGTTCTGCATGGGGTTTCTGTGGCCAATGTGCAGCACCTGGCACTTGGACTTGTTGAATGCCATCCTGTTGGACTCTGCCCATCTGTCCAGTCGGTCGAGGTCCCTCTGCAGAGCCCTTCAGCCCTCTAACTG